>PVIY010013866.1:0-58005 GCA_004026745.1 Myrmecophaga tridactyla | reverse complement strand
AAACATCATGAGAGACAAAGAAGGATACTATACACTAATTAGAGGGGTAATCACCAAGAAGATAAAACAATCATAAATAGTTATGCTCCCAATCAAGGTGCTCTAAAGTACCTAAGACACACATTGGCAAAACTGAAGGGAACTATAGATGTTTCCAAAATAATAGTAAGATACACCCATACACTAGTCTCCTCTATAGATATATCAAGTAGGCAGAAAAACAAGAAGGAAGTAGAAAAATTAAATAACTTGATGAATGAATTAGTCCTAACAGACATATATAGGTCATTGCATCACAAAACACAAGAATAAGCATTCTTCTCTGGTGTTCATGGAACATTCTTCAGGATAGATCATATACAGGGGCACAAAAAGGGCTTTATAAAATATAAAAACACGTAAATTATTTAAGGTACTTTCTCTGACCACAAAGGAATGAAGCTGGATCTCAATAACCACCAAAGAACAAGAACATTCGCAAATATATAGAGATTAAATAACACAATATTAAACAACCAGTGGGTCAAAGAAGAAATTGCTAGAGAAATAAGTAGCTATGTGGAAAAAAAATGAAAATGAAAATTCCACTTATAAGAAATTATGAGATGCAGCAAAGGCTGAGAGGGACAAAAATTGAGGTCTTAACTGCTCAGCTGGAAGAACTTGAAGAAGAACAGCAAACTAACCCCTAACCAAATATAAGAAGAGAAATAACAAAGCTTAAAGCAGAGATAAATGAATGAATGGGAGAAAAAGAATTGCAATAGAAAGAATGAATAACACCAAAAATTGGTTCTTTGAGACAATCAATATAATTGATGGGTCACTAGCAAACACTGACAAAGGAAGAAAGAGGAGGCAAATGAACAAAATCAGAAATTAGAAGTGGTGTGCAATCACAGCCCCTGAAGAAATAAAATAAATTATAGGAGGATTCGCCAACAAACTAGACAACTTAGATGGAATGGACATATTCCTGGAAGCACATAAACAAACTACAATGACTCAGGAAGAAATGGAAGATCTCAACAAACCAATCACAAGTAAAGAAATTCAATCTGTCACCAAAATCTTCCTACAAAGAAAAGCCCACGACCAGATGGTTTCACAGGGAAATTTTATCAAACATTCCAAAAAGAACTAACACCAATCCTACTCAAACTTTTCAAAAAAAAAATTGAGAAAAAAGGAACACTACCTAACTCATTTTATGAGACTAATATCATTTTAGTACCAAAACTGGGTAAAGTTCCTATAACAAAGGAAAACTACAGACCAATCTCCTTAAATATCATAGATGCAAAAATTTGCAATAAAATATTAGCAAATTTAATCCAACAACATATTAAAAGAATTACACACCATGACCAAGTGGGGTTTATACCAGGAATTCAAGGATGCTTCAACACAAGAAAATCAATTAATGTAATAGAGCACATTAACAAATCAAAAGGAAAAAAATCACATGATTATCTCGACTGATGCTGAAAAAGCATTTAACAAAATTCAACATCCTTTTCTAAACATTCCAAAAGATAGGAGTCAAAGGTCACTACCTCAATATGATAAAGGGAATATTTGAAAAATTGATAGCCAGCATTGTACTCAGTGGAGAGAGACTGAAAACTATCTCCCTGAGATCAGGAATGAGACAAGGAAGCACTCTGTCACCACCATTATTCAACATTGTGCTAGATGTTTTAACTTTCATTATTTGCAGATGACAAGATATTATACTTGGGATATCCTGAGAAATCTACAGCTAAGTTACTTTCACTAATAAAGTCAGCAAGGTTGCAGAATATAAAATATAAAATTAGTGTGCAAACATCAGTAATGTTTCTATACACAAAGCAATGACTGAACTGAAGAGTCAGTTAAGGAAAAAATTCCATTCAAAATAGCAACTAAAAGTATTAAGTACTTAGAAATTAACTTAACTAGGCATGTAAAGGACTTGTACATGGAAAACTACATAGTATTGCTAAAAGAAATCAAAGTTCTAAATAGGTGGAAAGACATTCCCTGCTCTTGGATAGGAAGGCTAAGTATAGTAAACATGTCAATTCTCCCCAAAGTGATCTACAGATTCAACACAGTGCCAATCAAAATTCCAACAACATACTTTGAAGACTTGGAAACACTAGTTACCAAATTCATCTGGAAGGGAAAGAGAACCCAAATAGCTAAAAGCATGCTAAAAAAGAATAATAAATTGGGAGGATTAACAATCCCTGATTTTAAAGCCTATTATAAAGTCTCAGTGGTCTAAACAGCATTGTACTGGCACAAAGTTTGAACAATTGACCGATGGAATCAAATCAAGAGTCCAGGAAAAGACCACCAAATCCATGGTCAATGGATTTTTGACAAGGCCCTCAAATCCTCTGAACTGGGACAAAACAGTCTTTTCAATAATTGGGCATGGAAGGACTGAATATCACTAGCTGAAAGAATGAAGGAGGACCCCTATCTTACGCCCTACAGGAAACTTAACTCAAAGTGTATCAACACCTAAATATAAGAACTAACACCACAGAGCTTCTAGAAGAAAATGCAGGTAAACATCTTCAAGACCTAATAAAAGGAGGTAACTTCCTAAACATTACACCCAAAGCAACAACAAAAAAATAGACAAGTAGGAACTCCTCAAAATCAAATGATTCTGTATCTGAAAAGTCTTTTTCAAAAAGGTGAAGAGACAGCCAACTCAAAGGGAAAAATATTTGGAAATCATATCGGGCAAAGTTTTGATATCTGGTATGTACAAAGAAATCATACATCTCAACAACAAAAGAAGAACACAAACCAATTATACAATGCACTAAAGATTTGAATAAGCACTTTTCTGAAGAGCAAATGCAAATGACTCAAAAGCATATGAAGAGATGTTCATTTTCTTTGGCTATAAGGGAAATGCAGATGAAGACTCCAAAGTGATACCACCTCACACCTATAAAAATGGCTGCTATTAAACAAGCAAGAAACTATAAGTGTTGGAGAGGATGTGGAGAAATTGGGACACTTATGCACTGCTAGTAGGAATGCATAATGGTACAGCCACTATGGAAGACTGGCATTTCATTAGGAAACAAAATTTCGAGTTGCCCTCTGACCCAACAATAACACTGCTTGGTATATACCCAGAAGAGCTGAAAGCAATGACACAATTTGATATTCATAGCAGCATTATTCACAATTGCCAAAAGATGGAAACAAACCAAATACACATCAACAGATGAGTGGATGAATGAAATGTGGTATATGCATATGATGAAATATTTTGCTGCAGTAAGATGAAATAAGCACATGACAAGATGGATGGGCCTTTGAGGACATAATGCTGAGTGAAATAAGCAAGACACAAAAGAATAGATGTTGTATAATTCCACTTTATTGTAAAAGTATAATCCAAGGCTTATAATAAGAATATAGGGGACTTAGAGATGTATAGAAACTAGAGATGGGTGAGTAGTTAGCTAATAAGGTTGAACTCCAAAGTCAGGAAATAGATAAAAGTGAAGTTCTCTAGTGAATCTATCAGTAATATTATCATATTGAAAATGAACAAGATTGAAAGGGGGAGTATAGACCTATGTGTCCCACTGATTAACATTAGAAATATAAATTACTTCTTGCAAGAATTACTTCAAAGATATGATTCATATACAAAGAGGATTTAAGTCCAGGATACAGGGGGAAAATTGGTATTACATGCTATAAGCTATGTTCAAAAGGAAACCATCAGCACAACCACAGTAACAGCAGAGGCAAATAATGTGGGGAGGGGCAAAAGTTAAGAGGTGGTTTAAATTTCCTATTTGGTGATGGTGTGTATATAGATTTTCTTTCTCTTGGGGACAATGAAATTATCCAAAATTGAGAATTTTTATGGACTGTGGACTTTGGTCACTATACATGATACCTGATGAATGCAGGTGGCTGAAGATACACTAACTGAGAAGTAGATTGGAGAACAATGAAGGTTGTGCTGCTACAAAAAGGAATGAAGTCATGAGGCATACAATGATGTGAATGATCATGCAGGAAATTTGGTGGGGGAAAATAAACCAGAAACAAAAGAACAACAATGTTATCATCTCCTTTAAAAAAATGCTTATAAGAAAACAAGGGCCTAGATTGTAAGCTTTTATAGCAGACACATTAAATTCAGAGAGCTAATTATTATTTCTGGATTTTGAGTGACTGTTATATATATGTAACCTCATATTTAGAGAAAAGAATTATGCTAATCAGATTAGGTTTAAATTAATTCAGAACACAGAGGTAAGAAAGTGTCTATATTTAGAAACACATTCATATCTCTGCAAATTTTATGTTGTGCTTAAATAGAAAATAATTCATGGGATGATGATGAATTCTAATTTCATATAACATAATCTCCATTGGTAACAAATTGTTAGATTATTAAGACATTTTATTAAAATCCAGATGGTAATATTTTAAGTCAACTTTAAATTATTTTATCCCTTGATATTTCTTTATTGATAACAATTATTTTCACATTAAACTAAATAATTTCTCTGCTCATTAGCAAATGTAGAGAAATAAAAAATGAAGAGGGTAAAATAAATATAAACCATCAAGTCAACCAAAACAGATCTCACTTCTTACTACATCATATGTACATATATGTTACTAACCTGAATTGAATATCATTTAGTAATTGCCATTTTTTATACCAGTTTCATATATCAAAAAATTTATATACTACCTGGATTTAATGGCTTCATGGCCTGGTGCTATGTAAGTTCCATAAATTTAAAATGATTCCTTGCTATAGGCATTGAGTTTGCTTTCAGAATTTTAGTAATTTAAATAATTGTGCAAAGTTGATTTTATAACATTTATCTTTGTGTAAATATCATATTTTCTGAAAATAAATTCAGGGGTGGAATATTTACATTATTGGATATATATATTGACAAGATATTTAAACATATATCAAATAAACAACTCCACATAATATGCCAATTTATAATTTTGGAGATCTTTTATTGGGCTTATTTTAATATTAGGTTCTAACACTATCAGCTTTATTTTGATATTATAAGTACATATTTAAAACTTTTTGTTAAATGTCTGCTTATATACTTTAATATTTATGAGTGATCATTTTTTCTTAAAAATTTGTCTTAGTTATTCATATATTCATGAAATCAATAAATGCCATGTGTCACAAATGTTGCATTGTAATCAAATTAGGGATTCTTGTGAGGTACAGTTTGATATTATGATATAAGATCATTGAAATAGCTTCCTTCATTGTTGAGCCTCTTGATATATCTCATGTAAATATACACACGTCTATTCTAATTGTTTCAAGGTTTTATTATCATTTATATGAAATTATTCTATCTCAAACATTTTTCAATTTTTATTGTAATAAAAATATTTCCATCAAAGGACAAAAATAATCCCAAAGGCATTTTGAAAGTATTTCATAGTTTTTTCACTAATTAGATATTTTAAGTGTGCCATTCCTTAAATGGTAGAGTCAATCTTACCATTTTATCTTATCAATAATGTTTTGTTGAATTTATTCTGAAGACATATGGTTGTAATATTTCCTTGTGAGAATCTTAATGATTCTGAATTTAACTTGCAATTTAAATCTTAAATTCAGTTTCACAGTTTTTCTTGTATCAGATTTTGTAATGCTTTTACTAAAAATGTGTTCATTCCACCTAGATTTCCAAATTTATTGACATATTTTTAAAATATGATCTTATGTACATTTGAAAATGTTTAATTATGTCTTTTAATTTCTGATGTTGACATTTACACCTCAGTTTTTCTGGAACAATCTATACATACACCTGCTAAGTTTTTTGCTTTTTTCAAATTATCTGTGTTTCCATTCACCCTTTACTTTGATACTATTCCATTCACTTGATTTTTTCCCTATTCCATTCATTTGATATTTTTCTTTCTTTCTTTTTATCTCTTTTAAGTTTAATTTTCTATCAATTTTGTTTCATGTAGCTCCCCGGGAGACATTTTCCTTCTTCATCTCCAAAGGTCACTGGCTGGTGGACTCTGCTTCTCATGGCTATGTCATTCTGCTCTGCTCTCTCTGAATCTCTTTCATTCTCCAAAATGTTTCCTCTTTTATAGGACACCAGAAACCTATCAAGACCCACCCAAATGGGCAGAGACATGTTGTCACCTAATCCAGTTTAACAACTACACTTGATTAAATCACATCTCCAGAGAGATGATCTGATTATAATTTCAAACATGCCGTATTGAATAGGGATTATACTGCCTTTATGAAATATGATTTTGATTAAAACATGGCTTTTCTAGGGGATGTACACCCTTTCAAACCAGCACATATGTCCATTCAAAAGAGGTATTTAAAAGGTAAAGTGCACTCAATTTGCAGGATAAAGGCCAGATTCAATCAGTAAATAAGAATAGTCAAGAAAGAAGTTGGCATATCTTCTACTTTGCCTCCTGTTGCACCCCATTTTCTTAAATTAGAGAAGCTGTACATACACAAAAAAATCATGCAGAAAATAGAATGCTGCTTCCCACCATACTTAATACCACTGTTATAGGTTTGTATATAGAAATTTACATTTGTCAATATTGATGAAACAATATTATACTCATACAATTATTGATAGTTCACAGTTTATATTATGAATCCTTGTATTTGTTGTACAATCCTAGGTTGTTTTTGTTTTCATTTTGTTCTTTTAATTTTTGTTGCATGGGCAGGCACTAGGAATCAAACCCAGGTCTCTGGCATGGCAGGTGAGAACTCTGCCTGCTGAACCACCATGACCCACCCTCTTTGAACGTTTTCTAGTAACATATATGCAACCTATAATTTCCCCTTGTAACCATAAACAAATACATTATTTAATGCTGTTAATCAGGTTCACAATGCTGTGCTACCATCCCTACCATCCATAACCAAAACTTTTCCAAAACCTTAATTGCAACTCTGTGTAATTTAAACTTTAACTCCCCACCTCCTAACTATTCGCCTGGAACTGGTAACCTACATTCTAACTTCTGACTCTTCATTTTGCTTATAATAGTTACATCATATCAGTGAAATAATATGTTATTTGCCCTTTTGTGTATGGTATATTTCACTCAACATGTCTTCAAGTTTCATCAATGCTGTTGAATGCATCAGAACTTCATTCATCTTATGACTGAATAGTATTCCATTGTATGTTTATATCACATTTTGTTTATCCATTCATCAGTTAATGGACACTGGGTTGATTCTGTATTTTATAATTGTGAGCAATACCACCATGAACATGTGTGTGCAAATATCTGTTTGGGCATGGGCACCTGTCTTCAATTACTTTAGGTACATCCTAGAAGTATGTTTGGTGGGTCATAAGAGAAATCTATACATAAATTTATGGGGAACTGTCAAACTCTCTTCCAGAACAACTGCACCATTTTACATTTCCATCAATAAAGAATGAGTAATCCTATTCCTCCACTACCTCTACAGCTCTTGTTAATTTTGCATTGTTTAATAGCATCTATAGTATGGTGAATGAAAAGGCTATCCTTGGGGGTTTGATAATCATTTCACTAACAGAAAATAATGTTAAGCATCTTTTCACATGTGCATTTTAGCCATTCATATATCTTCTTTAGAAAAATGAATATTCAAGTCTTTTAACACATTGTTTAGTTGGAGATTTTGTCACGTTGTTGCTGAGTTCTAGGAGTTTTCATAAATTCTGAAATTAAACTGTCATCTGATATGTGGTTCCCAAATATTTCCTCTCATATTGCAGGTTTACTCTTGCTTTCATGATAAAAATCCCTTGATCCTCCAAATGTTCAATTATGATGAGGTCTCATTTATCTAGTTTTATTTTTCTTATTCATGCATTAAATGTGAAATCATGGGCTACCACAAACTCCTGAAGATGCTTCCTTAACTTTCTTCTAGGATTTTCATAGTTTTTTCTCCTATATTGCTGTCTTGATTCCATTTAGAGCTGATTTTTGCATATGGTGTGAGGTAAGGATCTAACTTCATTATTTTGCATTTAGATATCCAGTTTTCCCAGCGTGATTTGTTAAAGAAACTATTCTTTCCCAATTGAGTGGATCTGGCTTCCATGTAAAAAATCAATTGATCACAGGCAGGAGGGTCTATTACTGAACTCTCTTTAATTCTATTGTCTATAAATCTGTCCTTGGGACAGCATCATTGTATTTTGATTGTTGTGGCTTTTTGATAAGTGTAAAATCAGGATTAGTAAGCCCTTAAACTTCACTCTAGTTTTTTTAAGATTGCTCTGACTTTGTTAGTTGATTGGCTTTTCCATTTTTGCAATGAAGGCTTTAAGAATTTAGATTTTGTTGAATGTTTAAATTGCTTTGAGTAGAATTGACATCATACCAATATTATCTTGTAATCCATGAACATGGACTTTTCTTCCATTTATTTATGTTTTCTTTTATTATTTTTAGCAATGTTTTGTAGTTTTCCATATATAAGCCCGTCACATCTTTTGTTATGTTTATTCTTAGGTATTTGATATATTAGATGCTATTATAAATGGAAATCTTTCTTAGTTTTCCACTTTAAGGTGTTTATTATTAGAGTAACACTACAGATATTTTGGTAATGATCTTGTCACATTGCTTAATTAATTTGCTAGTTCTAGTAACTTTATGGTGTATTTTTCAGAAACTTCTCTATATTAGGATTGAGTACTCTACAAATAGAAAATAATTTTACTACCTCCTTTCCAATATGGATGACCTTTATTTATCATTCTTTCCTAATGGCTCTGGCTAGACCTTCTAGTACAATGTTTCATAACTGTGATGAAAGATGCCATCCTTGTCTTGCTCCAGATCTAAGAGGTAGTTTTCTATCTTTCATATTTGAGTATGGTTTTAGTGCTTTTCTTTTCATATATGACTTTCATCTGTTAAGGAAGTTTCCTTCTATTCTAAGTTTTCTAAATTTTTTTGTTAATAGTTGTCAAATACTTTCCTGCATCAATTGATATGATCATGTGCTATTTTACTCTTTCATTCTGTTAATGCTGTATTGGATAAATTGATTTTCTCATGTTGTCCTCTTGCGAACCTGGAATAAATCACACCTATTATTATTATTATTATTATTATTATATAAATAATGCAATTCTTTCATCTGTTTTTGGATTCTGTTTGTTGGTATTTTGTTGAGGCATTTGAGTCTGTATTCATAAGGACTTCTTTTCTGTAATATTGTTTTATTCATTATTTTTATCTGGCTTTCATTTTATGTTGATGGTCTCACAAAATGAGTTTTTGGAAGAGCTTTGAAAGAACTTTTTGGGAGAGTTTGAGAATGTTTTACATCTTAGAATGTTTGGTAAACCCCATTATTGATGCTATTTCGTCTTGATTTTTTCTTTATTGGGAGATTTTGATATCTGATTCAATCCCTGCTAGTTATTAGTATGTTCAGATATTTAATTTATTATTAAGCCAGTGTGGGTGGTTTAAATATTTCCTTGGATTTTTACATTTCATCTATGTTACCTAATTTGCTGACATAAAGTTGTACAACATGGTATCCTTTTAATATCCCTTTTATTACTGCACAGTCAGTAGTTATGTCCCCCCTTTCTTTTCCAATTTTATTTAATGTGTCCTCCTTTTTCTTTGTCAGACTAGCTAAACATTCATCAATTTTATTGATATTCTTAAAGACCAAGTTTTGCTTTTGTAGATTCTATTGTTTTAATTCTCTATTCAATTTATCTCTATTCTAATCTTTATTTCCTTCCTTCTAATCACTTTAAATTTAGTTTGCCCTTCTTTTTCTAAATCCTCCAGTTGTGAAATTAAATCTCTATTTCAAGATCTTTGCCCTTTTGTTTTCAGATTTTCAAAAGTTTATTTCTGTCTCATTATGCTTACAGAAATACACTTATACTGGTTAATAGGAAGCAATTTAAATTTAATTTATATTACAAAACTTAAACCAAAAACTTGTACAAGGTTTATTGATTAAAAAAAGGATAAGATTTGTAATGAGATTTGTTTTTCAAGTATTATAAATGTATAAAAGATTCTATTCTCCCTCAATTCCTTCTACAGCAGACAGCAAGAAAGTTGAGAACTTTAATTTTCATTTGAAATAACATACATTGCACTGTCACAATTTTTAAAAATTGGTGGAACTAAAGATTCTTCAAATATTTCAATGCCAGCCTACAAAGTTCAATAATTAATGGATGTATATGTGAGAAGGAGTGTGGGTAGCCTATGTACACATGGTAAAATTCTAAAATATATCACGTTTCATTGATTATTGATGTAGAATGCAGTTCTACCTGAACCAAGATTTAGATATTTGTTTGAGTCTGAATTAATTGTGTCAGTTCAGTTAGAAATATTGTATGTCAGTTATACTGATTTATAGACAAGAAAAAAAGTAATTTTCATCTGCTTTACAATACAGAACTGAAACCATTTCTACATGAATGTGCTCCCTCATCCAAAGTCAACAAGCCTGGGGTGACATGCCATGATACTAGTTAAATGTAAATTTGTAGCTGACTCATGTTTAAATAGTTTCCAAATTTCAAGGACTATGTAATATTAGATGTGATTTTTTTTAAAAAGTCATTTCTTAGAAGACTACAGGAGAATATGCACCCAGTTAAAAGGAGACTTATGAAAAGTGCATATCCCACTATGAACAGTTTATTAAAAAATAGCTCTAAAGGAAGAAGTAGCTCTGAAAAAGAGCAAAAATATGAAGTATATAGATGAGCAATGTGAACATATGCTTAAAAATGGCTAAATGAGATATATTTCATCAGATTCTCTAGGATTAGCTTGTAATATATTCTTGCATTTGAAGTTCTTACTAGTTATTAAATATCAATTTACAAGCAACATGTTGTATCCATTGATGAAAGCAGAGAACTGAAGTCTCCAGCTCTTATGTTAGAGGTGTCTACTTCTCCTTTCAGTGTCATAGTGTTTCTATCAGGTACTTTGGAGCACTCTGGCTCATTACATAAATATTCATGATTGTTTTGTCTTCTTGTTGAATTGTTCCTTTTATTAATGCATAGTGTCCTTCTTTTTCTCTTTTAAGTGTTTTAAATTTGAAGTCTAGTTTATCAGATATTAGTGTAGCTACTTCTGCTGTTTTATGATTGTTGTTTGCGCAAAATATATTTTCCCAAACTTTCACTTTCAACCTTTTGTTGTCCTTGTGTTGAGAATGAGTCTTCTTTAGGAGATAGATGGGTCCTATTTTTTAATCCATTCTGCTTGTCTAGGTCCTTTGATTGTGGAGTTTAATCCGTTAACATTTAGTGGTATTACGGTAAAGCCAGTACTTTCTTCCACTATTTTGTCTTTTGGGTTTTATATGCCATATCACATTTTTTTCTTTTTTACTTGTGTTGGTAGTCTTCATTTTTACACTGTACTCCAGGATCTTTCCCCTGCCTTTCCTATCTGCCTGTAGTACTCTCTATATTGTTTCTTGTAGAGCTGGTCTCTTGGTCACAAATTCTCTCAGTGCTTGTCTGTCTGAAAATATTTCAATCTCCCCACATTTTTGAAGGATGATTTTTCTGGATTTAGGAGTCTTGGTTGGCAGTTTTTCTCTTTTAGAATCTTAAACATATCATACCACTCCCTTCTTCCACAATGGTTACTGCTGTGAAATCCACACAGTCTTATTGGGCTTCCCTTGTGTGTGATGGATTGCTTTTCTCTTGCTGCTTTCAAAATTTTCTCTTTCAGTCACCACAAAGAGAGCCTTTTTTATTGCTCAGATGTGGCCTCTCTCTCCAACCAACACAACAAACAAACTCATCACCCTACCCCTGTCTACATGGGACATGACACCCAGGAGTGTGGACCTTTCTGGCGGTGTGGGACAGAAATCTTAGAAATCTTGTGTTTCAGTAGCCATGCTTCTTGATGATGATTGAATAACGATATAGCTTTTACAATGTGACTGTGTGATTGTGAAAACCTTGTGTCTGATGCTCCTTTTATCTACCTTGTCAACAGACAAGTAGAACATATGGAATAAAAATAAATAATAGGGGGAGTAAAGGTTAAAATAAATTTAGTTTGAAATGCTAGTGATAAATGAAAGTGAGGGGTAAGGGGTATGGTATTATAATCTTTTTTTCTGTTATCATTTTATTTCTTTTTCTGTTGTCTTTTTATTTCTTTTTCTGAATTGATGCAAATGTTCTAAGAAATGATGAATATGCAACTTGTGATGATATTGAGAATTACTGATTGTATATTTAGAATGGAATGATATGTTAATGCTTTTGTTTGTTTGTTCTCAATTTTTTTTAATTAATAAATAAATAAATTTAAAAATTTTTCTCTTTCTCTGACATCCGGCAATCTGGATAGTAAACGTCTTGGAATATGCCTATTTGGATCTATTCTGTTTGGGGTACACTACACTCCTAGCCTGTAATTTTGTGTTTATCATAAGAGTTGGGAAAGTTGCAGTGATAATTTCCTTCATTAGTCTTTCTCCTCCTTTCTCTTCTCTTCTCCTTCTATGACACCCCAAAAATTGCATATTCATGAGCTTCATGTTGTCATTCAATTCCCTGAGACAATGCTCATATTTCTCCATTCTTTTTCCTGTATTTCATTTTGTGTGTCATGTATCAGATGTCCAGTCATCTAGTTCATTAATCTTTTCTCCTACCTCTTCAAATCTATTGTAAGTTTCCATTGCTTTTTTTGTATCTCTTCTATTGTGCCTTTGATTCCCATAAGTTCTGTAATTTGTTTTTTTCACCCTTTTAATTTCTTCTTTTCGTTCATGCCATGTCTTCTTTATATCCTCCCTCAACTCCTTGATTTGATTTTTGATGGTCTTCTAAACTTTTAACGTGTCTCTTATTTAACATTACTTTGCACTCGTTAAGTAGTTAGCTAATTTTGAATCATTTCAAAAGAATAAATAGTTTGTACAGGTGGACCTCATTTTATTGTGCTCCACTTTATTGGACTTCACAGATATTGTGACTTTTTCATGTTTTGTGGTAATCCTGCCTCAGGAAGGTCTATCAGCAGAATTTTTCCAACAGCTTTGTCTCTCTTTGTGTACCTATAATATTTTGATAATTCTTACATTATTTCAAACTTTCTCATTTTTATACCTGTAGAGTGATGAGTGATCAGATGTCTTTTATGTCTTATATTTCCTTTGAGCAACACAAAAGGTCCCTATATTAGTCTGTGAACATAGTTATAAATGTTTGGTGTTAGAAATATTTCACTGATTGGTCATTCCTCCTTCCTTCTCTTTGCCTTTTATTGGGTGTCCTTATATCCTGAGATATAAAAATTAAAAAATATGTCAATTATTAACTATAAAATAGCCTGTAAATCTTCAAGAGAAAGGAAGGGTTGCACATCATTAGCATTAACAAAGATCTATATATGATTAAGCCTAGTGAGGAAAGCATTTTGAATGCTGAAATATTCCAAAATTTAAGTATATTGTGCCAATTAGTTAGCCAAATTGTGAATGCAATGGAAAAGTTCTTGAAAGAAATTATTAGTGCTACTCCTGTGAACACATGAATGAAAAGAAAGAAAAACAGATTTAACACTGCTTTGTAGAAAGTTTGTGTGGTCTGGATAGAATATCAAACTAACCAAAGCATTCCCTTAAGTTGAGACCTAATCCAAGCAGGGACCTAACTATATTCAATTCTATGAATGCTGAGAAAGGTAGGCTGAATAAGTACAGTTTGAAGCTAGCAGAGAGTGGTTCATGAGATTTGAGGAATGAATCACTGTCAGTGACATAAAAGTACAAGGTGAAGAAACAATGCTTATTCAAAGCAGCTGCAACAAAGTATCCAGCTGAGATAATGAATAAAGTTGTCTACACTAAGAAAGGTTTTCGAGGTAGATGAAACAGCCTTCTGTTGTAAGAAGATGCTGTGTAGGACTTTCATTCTAGTGAGGAGGAGTCAATGCTGGAATTCAAAATTTCACAGGACAGGCTGATAGTCTTATTAGGGGTTAAAGCAGCTGGTGAATTTAAATTGAAGCCAATGTTCATTTACCATTCTGAAACTCCTAAGGTCATTAAAAATTATGCTAAAGTTATTTCATTTGTGCTCTTTAAATGGAACTTCAGAACCTGGATGAAAACATAACAGTTTATAACAGGGATTACTGCTAATTTTAAGCCCACTTTTGAGACCTATTGTTCAGAAAAAAAGATGATTTTCAAAGTGTTGCTGTTCTTTGACAATGCAGCTGGTCTCCCAAGAGCTTTGATGGAAATGTATAATGAGATGAAGGGTTTTTTTTTCATGCTTTTTAACACAACATCCTTTCTGCAGTCCATGGGTCGAGGAGTAATTTTTAATTTCAAGTCTTATTACTTAAGACATTCATTTCATAGTGTTATAGTTGGCATATATAGTGATTCCTCTGATGGATGTGGACAAAGTCAAATGAAAACACTCAGGAATAATTCAGTATTCCAGATGTCATTAAGAGGCAGTCAGCACCAGATCCCAGAGCCCACAGCAGCCACCATGTCCTATCAGACCGGCATCCAATCTAGTGAAAATGTTAAAGATAACTTTGCCAAAGAAAGAAATGGAAAATACAGACTTCTGAAAATATCTATTGAAAATGAGCAATTTGTGATTGGGTCATATAGTCAACCTTCAGATTCCTGTGATAAGGTTTATGATTCTTTTGTTCTACCTCTGCTGGAGGAAAAGCAACCATGCTATATCTTGTTCAGATTAGATTCCCAGAACACCCAAGGATATGAATAGATATTCATTGCGTGGTCTCCAGATCATTCTCATGTTCGTCAAAAAATGTTGTGTGCAGCAACAAGAGCAACTCTGAAGAAGGAGTTTGGAGGTGGCCACACTAAAGATGAAGTATTTGGAACAGTAAAGGAAGATGTATCATTACATGGATATAAAAAATACTTGCTACCACAATCTTCCCCTGCCCCATTGACTGCAGCTGAGGAAGAATTATGACAGATTAAAACTAATGAGGTACAAACTGATGTGAGTGTGGACATTAAGCATCAAACACCACAAGGAATAGTATTTCCTATTTCTTGAGAAGATTTTCAGGCTTTGGAAAAATTGAATAACAGACAGCTCAAGTATGTGCAGTTGGAAATAGATATAGATGCCATTAAGAATATCTGTGATTCATGGAAGGAAGTCAAAATGTCAACATTAAACAGCAGTTTGGAAGAAGTTTATTCCAACCCTTAAGGGTGACTTTGCACAGTTCAAAACTTCAGTGGAAGAAGTATCTGCAGATGTAATTAAAATAACATGAGAAATAGAAACAGAAATTGAGCCTGAAGATGTGACTGAATTGCAGAAATATCCTGATAAATTTGAATAAATGAAGAGTTGATTCTTACAAATGAGAAAAGAAAGTGGTTTCTTAGAATCTACTCCTGGTGAAGATGCTGCAAACATTGATGAAATGACAACAAAGAATTTAGAATATTATATCAACTTAGTTTATAATGTAATAGTAGGGCTGGAAAGGATTGACCCCAATGTTGATAGAAGTTCTACTGTGGGTAAATTGCTGTCATTACATGCTATAGGGAAATCTTTTTTTAGAGAGTCTATTGAAACAGCAAACTTCACTGTTATCTTATTTTAATAAATTGTCACAGCCACATCAAACTTCAGCCGTGGTAAGTCAGCAGTCATCAGAATTTAGGTAACACTCTTCCCAAGGAAAATTTATGACTCACTGAAGGCCCTGATGATGGTTAAATTTTTTTAACAATAAAGTACTTTAGAATTATGTTATGTACCTTTTTTACACATAATTTTATCACGCACTTAATAGGCCAAAGTATAGTGCAAGCATGTCTTTGATATGCACTGGGGAAAAAATCATGTGATTAATGTTATTACAGTTTTGGCTTTATTTCAGTGGTTTGGTACTGAACCTGTAATATTTCCAAGGTGTTTCTGTACTTTGATGGTTGACAGTGTAATAATATGTATCCTTTTAAAGAAATAGTGATTTCTGGTGTACCTAACTGCTAAGCCCATTTTAAATATTATTTATTATTGTTGAGGTGGAGGTGCTGATCCCATCTGCACTTCCCTGACATCAAGGGAGGGGGGTGTACAGATTCAACAGTCTTTCCTCATTACAACCTGTCGATGCCTGGTGGGGTTAGAAGCTCAGCTCATTAAGTGAGATGGATGGGTGTACAGGACTGGTGACTAGTCCTGCTTCACACTGCCTCATTCAGAGTATAGATGTTTAATCTTGAGTGAACCTTACTCACATTATGAGTGACAGTTTATCAGGGTGCTTGCTAGCCCCACTGGGAATCATGCTGTTCTGTCTGATGGCTGGTAAATGGAGTGGCCTCAGATCCACAATCAACTCCCAAACCATAATTGGTCAGGGGAATTGGAGCACCTCCTTCTCCTTCTGTTTATGGCTGAAAGATCAGCAATAAGGCATCTCATTCAGACACTATCACAGCAGGTGAGCAGAGCATCACCAGATTTCCCCTGGTGCTGAATGGAAGATGAGCTGATTTTGTCTGTGACTGTTCACAATATTGGATTGGAGGCTTCTTCATCACTAATTCTGGGATTAAAAAAACAGGGAACTCACCGCTTTGAGGATACTGAAGCCCCTAGACAGTATCCCCTCTTCTTCCCAACTTTCAGAGTTTTTCTATGCTTCTTGTTTTTATTTCCATGGTTTTCCATTGGAAGGAGAATCTATGAATACTGCTGTTTGTCTTGGGTGAACCATAAGGTTTTACAAGGGAAACCAACAGATTCCCACATGGACCAGAACTCTGGCATCCAATAAACTCACCTATATAACCCTGACAAAATATTTCCTCCCCAAATCTATGCGATACAGAATGTGGACTAGGACATGTATAAAAATTATATCCTGCCTCCATTTCCATGCTGTTCTGACAAATACCACACAAAAGGTTATCAGTAAGAATGATCATTTATTGGTTTTCAATTTAAGAAACTAAAAGGTTTACTCTCTACTCACCACATTGCCAAAAAGTTTCCAATTCTTGAAAGAAAGCTGCATCCATTAAGTATGAACTCTCATGACCCACCTTGATTCACACCCCTGGTAATCTGTAATATTGTGTATATATGTGTTTGCATATACTATTTTTTTCCTGTATCAAAAGATAAATGTGGCAGGACACAGTGACTCAGCAGGCAGAGTTTTCACCTGCCATGCCAGATACCTGGGTTTGGTTCCTGGTGCTTGCCCAAGTGAAAAAAAGAAAAGATAAATGACCCCTCCTCTAAAGTGAATACTTTTGCACATCAAAATGAAAAGTCAGCCTACTCAGTGGGAGAATATATTTGGAAACCACAAATCTGGTAATAGTTTACTATCTGGAGCAAATAAATTAATACCATACTCAACAACAACAACAACAAAACAATCCAATTAAAGAATGAGGAAAGAACTTGAATAAATATTTTTCCAAATAGTAAATACAAATGCCAAAAATGCATTTGAAAGGGGGCTTAACATCACTAGCTATGAGGGAAATGAAAGTCAAAGCTACAATGAAATATAATTTCACATCTGTTAGTATGGCTGCTATTGAACAAATGAAAAAGCCATAGTGTCATAGAGAATATAGAGAAATAGGAACACATTTGCTGTTGGTCAGAATGTAAAATGGTATAAATATTGTGGAAGACAGTGTGGTATTTCATCAGGAAGCTAAGTAAAAAACTATCATATAACCAAGCAATCCTACCGATATGCAGAAGAACAGAAAGAAGGGACATGAGCAATCATTTGTACACCAATATTCATAGCTACAATATTCACAATTGAAAAAAGTGGAAACAACCCATGTTTCCACCAGCCAGTAAATGGTACACAAAATGAGGTATATACAGATGATGGATTTTATTCAGCAGTAAGAAGGACTGAAGTCCTAAAGCATGAAACAATGTGGATGAAAACTTGAGGACATTATTTTGAGTGAGATAGGTAAGGCACAAATGGGTAAATATTGTATAACCTCACTAATATGGGCTAACTATAATAAGTAAACTTATAGATTTGAAGTCTGATTATGGGTAACTGGGAGCTAGAATGAGGGGAGAGAATGGGGAGTGGATGCTTAACATGTTCAGAAGTTTTAACTAGGGTGAATTTAAATGTTTGGCAATGAAGAGAAGCGATAGTGGCATATTACAGTGAGCGTAATTAACAGTGCTAAATTAGAGTTGTGATTGTGGTTGAAAAGGGAAATCTAGAGTTTTTTGTCACTAAAAGGAAATTTAGAGGATAAAATACAGGTGTTTGTAAGAGAGTGAACTCTGATAGAAAATGACTGCAATTAACAGTACAAATATTAAAAAATTCTTTCATGAACTAGAACAAATGTACATGACTATTATAAGAAGTTCATTATAGAGTGGATCATAGAAAAATGCAGCTCTTGCAAACTGTGAACTGTACTTAGCAGTAATGTATTAATATTCATTCATCAACAATAATGAATTAACATCACCAATGCTAAGGATCAATAATAGGGGGAAGAGGGGTATGGGATGTTTGGGGTTGTTTCAGGGTTGTGTTGAAGTGATAAAATATTTGTAAACTAGATTCTAGTGATGAGTAAAGAACTGTACAATGACACTGTGGAATGTTGATTGTACACTTTGGATGGATTGTGTACTATGTGAATATATCTCAGTAAAATTGCTTTAAAAATAGTAGAACAACCAGAAAAGTGCTTAATGATGAAGCCACAAAATTTCATTAAGAGCATATTGCATTATTTCTACTTGCTGGTCTCAGATTCCACATTCCATATATTAGAGGAGGCTTTGGAGTCAGTGGCTTATGTTCCTGATGTGGTTTCTTAGTGGCAGACTGGAAAATATACACTGCATTTTCATAATAATTTGGCTGTGCATTATGATATAACTGCTGGCTCCAAGTGTGACTGATTCTTTTTTTTCATTCACCCTTAGAGCCCCTTCAGGGTAGATAGTGTCTTCCAGTTGGTGACTTTTGAAGGCAATTAAAGGCAATACTACCCATATTCACCTGAATTAAAGGTTAAGAGGGAAAGCAAAAGATAGATCAAAAGACAAAACAGGGGAAAGCCTGATGAAAGAGATAGATTGGAGGACAAGGGCTTTGAAAATCTTCATAGTAAACCAAGAAAACAAGAGGCCAAATACATGGCCAGGGCTATACACAGGCTCAGAAAATAACTGGAGAATATGTATATTGGTTGAATTGTTTTATTTCATTTTGATTTTGGATCCAAACATACATGGAAATCTCTATAACATAAGTAGCTAACCAAATGCAACAAAAATATAGGGAAAGAAGAAAATCAGATTACATTAGTTATCATATAATATCCAAAATATCCAGTTTTCAAAAATAATTATAAGGCATGCAAAGTAACAAGAATATATGGTCAATTCCAAGGAAGAGTAAGTAGGAAACTAACAAAATTTTCCACAAGAAAGCACAGATATTGTACTTACTAGAAAAAGATATAACTTAGATCTTTTATATATTCTAACAGATCTCATGAAGCTATAGACAATGAAATAAAGGATACACTCAAAAAAATGTATCACCAAGCAGAAAATATCAAGAAAGGGAAAGAAATAATAAGAAACCATATGGAAATTCTGATGCTCAGTAGTACTATGACTGAAATTAGAATTTCACTAGAAAATTTAAAAATCAGATTAAGGAAGTCAAACAAACAAAAGAAAATCAGAAAACTTGAACAAACAATTGATATTATCCAGTCTGAGGAACAAAAGAATAAGGAATGTATGAGCCAAAACAGAGCATAAGGGACCTATGGAAGAGCATTGACCTTACAAATATTCACATAAGGATTTCCCAGAAGAATAGGAATTCAAGAAAGAGGAAGACAGGGCAGGCCATGGTGGCTCAGTAGGCAAGAATGCTTGCCTGCCATGCCAGTAGACCCGGGTTCGATTCCCGGTGCCTGTTCATGTAAAAAAAAAAAAAAAAGAGGAAGACAGAACATGTGAAAAAAAACAATATATCTTTCCATTTAATGAAAGACATATATCTACACTTATAAGAAGCTCTATATACTTCAAGCACTATTATCTTGAGTAGATCCATGCTAAGACATATTATAAGAGTAACCCTCAAGATCAAGGGCATGGCCCATTGATTTGGGTGTCCATAACATTTGACACAGTATCAGGGGATTCCTGGTGGTAAAGTTTGATAGTTCCATATTTTTTCTCACATCCATTAAGGGACTTTGCCAATACATTTTTATTATCTGCTTAATATATTCTATGATATATCCAGGCCTTACATTAGGCTATACAGGATTAAAGGACCTCTTTCTTTTTCTGGGCTCCCTGTGTTTCAATGGCTCAAGTGAGCTATAGAGATAGGTTCAGTTAGATTATGTGCTACAGAAAACATTGGCTCCTGTCCAAATAAAATTTTCTTCCTTTGGTCTCAAAGAGTATGTATGATTCTAAAATATAGACATTGTCTTCTTTACCCCTGTGTTCTGAATTACTTTAACACCAACCTGATTGGCTTCATTCTTATTTATTAATATCAAGTTTTACATTTTCAAAATATAAAAAGAAGCTTCTCAAAATCCGGAAATAATAATTTCCACTCTGGAGCAAATGGGTCTTCTATAAAACTTACAATATAGGCCCCTATTTTCTTGTAAGCATTTTCTAAAGGAGACCATATCATTGTTATTCTTTTGTTTCTGGCTTATTTTGTCTCACAAAATGCCCCACATGTTCATTAACATACTTGCTTGCTTCACAACTTTGTTTCTTTGGTAGCAGCAAAACATTAATTCAGAAGTATACTCCATCATTCATCAATCTACTTCTCAGTCAGTGCATCTTTCAGCCACTTGCATTCATCAGGGATCATGTATAGGGCCCAAAGTCCACAGTTCATCAACACTCTCAATTTTAGAAAATTTTACTGTTCCCAAGAGAAAGAAAACCAATAAACACATCCTCACCAAATAGTAAATCTAAATCTCCTCTTAACCCTTTTCCCACCCCCTATTATTTACCTCTGCTGTTGCTGTGGTAGTGTTGATGTTTTCCTTTTAAAGATAGACAATAGGATGAAATAGCACTTTCCTCCTGTACCCTGGATTTAAACACTTTTTGTTCATGAATCATACCTTTTGAAGTAGTTCTTGAAAGAACTAATTTATGTTTCTAGTGTTAATCTGTGGGACACATAGGTCTATACAATCCCTTTCAATCTTGTTCATCTTCAATGAGGTAATATACTTATAACCCCCCTGGAGAACGACCTTCACTTCTATCTACTGCCTTAACATTGAAGCTCAATCTCATTAGCACACCATTCACCCATCTCTACCTTCTATGTATCTCTAAGCTCCCTATATTCTGTATTATAAGGCTCTTATTTTATCTTTACTATGGTCATAAACGTGGAATCATACAGTAACTGTCCTTTTGTGTCTGGCATATTTCTTTCTGCATTATGTCCTTAAGGCTCATTCATCCTGTCACATGTTGCAGGATGTCATTTCATCTTACAACTGCATAATATTCCATCTTATGTTCATACCACATTTTGTTAATCCACCCATCTGTTAATGGGTATTAGGATTGTTTCCATTTTTGGGTGATAGTGAATAATGCTCCTGGTGAACATTAGTATGCAAATGTCAGTTTGTGTCATTGCTTTCAGCTTTTCTGGGTATATATCAAATAGTGCTATTGTTGGGTAATAATACAGCTCGATATTTAGTTTCCTAAGGAACCCTCAGTCTTCCATACTGGTTGCAACATTATACCTTCCCACCAGCAGTGCATAAGTGTTCCAATTTCTCCACCACCTCTACAAAATTTATAGTTTCCTGTTTGTTTAATCACAAATATTCTTATAGGTTTGAGGTAGCATGTCTTTGTAGGCTTGATCTGCACTTCCCTTATACCCAATGAAAATGAACATCTTTTCACGTGCCTTTGAGCCATCTGTATTTGATCTTGTAAGAGATGACTATTCATATCTTTAACCCATTTTATAATTGGGTTGTTTGTTCTTCTGTTGTTGGGTTGTATTATTTCTTCATATATACAGGATCTCAAACCTTTATCCGATATGTGATTTCCAAATATTTTCTCCCATTGAGTTGAGTGCCTTTTCACCTTTTGGAAGAAGTCTTTTGAGGTGCAGAGGTATTTGATTTAGAGGGGTTCCCATTTATCTATTTTTCCTTTTGCTGCTTGTGTTTTGGTTGTAAAGTTTAGGAAGCCACCTCCTGTTACTAGATCTTTAAGATATTTCCCTATATTTTCTTCTAGAAGATTTATGGAGCTAATTCTTGTGTTTAGGTGTTGGATCCACTTTGAATTAATTTTTGTATAGGGTGTAAAATAGGGGTTCTCTTTCGTTCTTTTGGCTATTGATATCCAATTCTTCCATGCCCAATCATTGAAAAGATTATTTTGTCCCAGTTCAGAGGATTTACAGCCTTGTCAAATATCAGTTGACCATAGACTTGTTCTATTTCTGCATTCTTTATTCCATTGATCAATGTTTCTTTCTTTGTGCCAGTACCATGTGGTTTCATCCACTGTGGCTTTATAACAGGTTTAAAGTCAGAATGTGTTCATCCTTCCACTTTGTTCTTCTTTTTAAAGATGTTTATAGCAATTTGGGGTCTCCTTCCCTTCAGATGAATTTGGTAACTAGGATTTCCAAGTCTTCAAAGTAGGTTGTTACAGATTTTTTGGTTCTGTGTTGAATTGGTAGATCAATTTGGGGAGAATTGGCATCTTAACTATATTTAGCTTTCCTGACCATGAGCAGGGAATGTCTTTCCATCTATTTAGATCTTCTTTGATTTCTTTTAGAAATGTTATGTAGTTTTCTGTCTACAAGTACTTTAAGTCCCTAGTTAAGTTCATTCCTAAGTACTTGATACTTTTAGTTGCTTGTTTGAATGGAATTTTTTTCTTAACTGACTACTCAGTTACATCATTGCTTGTATATAAACATTACTGATATTTGTACATTAATATTATATCTTGCCACTTTGCTGAATTTGTTTATTAGCTCAAGTAACTTTGCTATTGATTTCTCAGTCTTCCAAGTATAGTATCACAGCATCTGCAAATAATCTACTTCTTCCTTTCTAATTTTTATTTGTACTGCCTGATTACTCTATCTAAATCCTCTATCACAGTGTTGAATAATAGCTATGACAATGGGTATCCTTGTCTCATTCTTGATCTTAGAGGGGAAATATTTCCATCTCTTTCCTGTGAGTATGATGCTGGCTTTCAGTTTGCCATATGTTTCCTTTATCATGTTGAGGTATTTACCTTTGATTCCTATCTTTTACAGTATTTTTATCAGAAAAGGATGTTGAATTTTGTCACATGCTTTTTCTGCATCACTTGAGATAATCGTGTGATTTTTCCATTTTTACTTGTTAATGTGCTGTATTACATTACTTAACTTTATTGTGTTGAACCATCCTTGTATTACTGGTATAAACCACATTTGGTCATGGTGTCTAATTCTTTTAATGTGTTGTTGGATTCGATTTGCTAATATTTTGTTGGGAATTTTTGCAGCTATGCTCACTTAGAAGACTGGCCCATAGCTTTCCATTCTTATAGCATCTTTACCCAGTTTTGATATTAAGGTTATATTAGCTTTATAAAATCACTTACATTGGTTCCTTTTTCCTCAATTTTTTGGAAAAGTTTGAACAGGATTTGTGTTCATTCTCTTCAGAATGTTTGATAAAATTCCTCTGTGAAGACATCTGCTCCATAGCTTTTCTTATTAGGAAGATTTTTGTTGATTTTTGTATTCATTTACTTGTGATTGCTTTGTTGAGATCTTCTGTTTCTTCCTGAGTCAGTGTAGCTTGTTTGTGTATTTCCAGGAATTTGTCCATTGCATGTAAGTTGTCTAGTTCTTGCCCTATAGTTGTTCATAATATCTTCTTATGGTTTCTTTTATTTCTTCATGGTCTGTAGTAATGCATCCTTTCTCATTTCTGATTTTGTTCATTTGCATTTTCTGTTTTTTTCTTTGTCAGTCTTGCGTGTGACCCATCAATTTTATTGATATTCTCACAGAATATCAATTGTGATATTCTCACAATTTTTTTATTGATTCTTTCTATTGTTCCTTTGTTCTCCATGCATTTGCCTCTGCTTTAATCTTTGTTATTTCTCACCTTCTATTTGCTGTTGGGTTAGTTTACTGTTCTTTCTCAAGTTCCTCCAGGTGAGAGTTAAGTCCTCAAATTTTGCTCTTTCATTTTTTTTAATTTGTGCATTTAGGGCAAGAAATTTCCCTTTTAGCAGAGCCTTTGCTCTTAAAAGTTTTGATAAGTGCTGTTTCCATTTTCATTCCTCTCCAGAGAGCTATTGATTTCTCTAGCAATTTCTTCGTTGACCCACTTGTTCAAAAGTGTATTATTTATTCTCCATATATTTGTGAATGTTCTTGTTCTTTGGTGGTTATTGAGAGTGAGTTTCATTCCTTTGTGATTGGATAAACTGAATAATTTCAATATTTTTAAATTTATAAAGAACTGCATTGTACCTAGCATATGATCAAGCATGGAGAATGATTCATGAGTACTAGAGAAGAATATATATTTGGATTTTGGGGTGCAATGACCTATATATATCTGTCAGGTCTAATTCATTTATCAAGTTGTCTAACTTCTCTGCTTTCTTGTTGATCTTTGGTTTCTCTGTTCTATTAATAGAGGAGAGTGGTGTATTGAAATCTTCTGAAATTATTGTTAAAACATCTATCACTCCTTTCAGTTTTACCAATGTCTGTCTCATGTACTTTGGAGCTGTTTGATTGAGAGCATATACTTTTATAATTCTGATATCTTCTTGGTGAATTGTGCCTTTAATTAATGTATAGTGTCCTTATTTGTCTCTTATGATGCCTTTACATTTAAAGTCTATTTGGTCCAATATTAGTATAGCTACTCCTGCTATCTTTTGTTTACAATTTGCATGGAAAATAGTTTTCCATCTTTTCACTTTCAATCTATTTGTATCCTTGTGTCTAAAATTAGTCTCTTGTGAGCAGCATATAGCTGGATTATATTTCTTAAAACATTCTACCAATCTGTATCTTTTAATTGGTAAGTTTAGTCTGTTAACATTCAAAGTTATTACTGAAAAGACATTTCTTGGGTCTACCATCTTATCTTTATGATTTTATTTTTTAGAAATATATATTCTTTTCCCTCCTTCCCTTTTTATCCTTTAAGGTGTGCTCTCCTCCAGACCTCCCTCTCCTGTCTTTTTTATTCATTTAGCAGAACTCTGTTTAGTATTTCTTGTAAAGCTGGTCTCTTGTTGAAAATTTCTTTCAGGATTTGTTTGTCTGTGAAAATTTTAATCTCTCCTTCAGTCTTGAAGCACATTTTTTCTGGGTACAAAATTCTTGGCTGGAAGTCTTTCTTTTTTAGGATCTTAAATGCCTTCTCACCTCCATGGTGACAGTTGAGTAATCTGAACTCAGTCTAAATGTGGTTTCTTTTGTATGTAGTAGATTGTTTTTATCTTGCTGCTTTCAGAATTTTCTGCTTCTCCTCAACATTTAACAGACTGATTAGTATGTGTCTTGGTGGAAGGCCTATTTGGATTTATTCTGTTTGGAGTACATTGGGCTTCTTTGACTTGTATGTTTATGTCCTTTATAAAGTTTGAGTAGTTTTCACCCACTACATCCACAACTACTCTTCCTAACCCTTTACTCTTTTCTTTTCCTTCTGAGAAACCAATGGTTCTTAAATTTGTGCACTTTCTTTGTCATTTCCCCGAGATCCAATGCAAATTTCTCCATCATTTTTGCCATTAGCTGTTTTCAGTATTTGAAATCTGTTATCTTGTCTTCTATATCGCTTTTTCTTTCTTCTGTCTCTTCAAATCTTCTGTTATGTGCCTCCAATATGTTTTTTATTTGGTGAGCATAGTCTTTAATCTCTGTAATAGCTGCTATTTTTCTATTTATCCTTTCAAATTCCTCTTTATGATCTCCTATTTCTTCTTGACCTCATTTATGTCACTCGCCATCCCACATATTTTTAAGTAGAGGTACATGAACATCTTTGATTAGTTGCTCCAATGTCTTTGTTTCCTCTGTTGTTTTATTTTGGTCATTAAGCTGTGCTATAGCTGCATTTTGATATGCTTAGTGATCTTCACTTGTTTTCATTGCATGTAAATATCTTGATAGATTTACTTTGGGAGTTGATTTTCTTCAATAATTTAAAGCCTTTTGTTTGTGAGGTGTATGTAGAGCAGGAATTAGGTTACAGGGTTGGGCACAACAGTGTGGTGATTTGCTGCAGCATAGGTATAGGTGCAAGTTTGGAATGCTTTGTTTGTGCTTGTGAATATGGGTGACCAGTGACCAGAGAGGATGCAGCTGTGCGAGTGCACAGGATTGGGATGTAACTTGTGCAGTAGTCTGGGATGTGGGGCACTTTGTGCAAATGCACAGAGCTGTGGCACTGGTTTGACACTATGCCTTCATTAGTTGGGGGCAGATGTGACCCAACTATGCAGGTCTGTACTTTCTCAGACCTGGAACATGTGACTGAGGGTTTTGCATGTGTGCAGGTCTGGGAATGACATAAAATGATATTCCCAGAGCTGAAGGTTATGATTGTGGCCATGCACATTCACAGGTCTATGTATACCATAGACTGATATCCCCAGAACTGAGGGACAAAACTGGGGCTGAGCCCAGATGCACATATAGGAGTACCATAAACTGACATGCAGAGGTCAGAGAATTTCAGGTGAGGCACTGTGATACCATGGGCGTTAGGGGGTTGGTTGTAGTCTGGGTTTACAGGTATGTGTCCATGGCATTTATGCACTGCTGACAGCCTGCAGGGAGCATGGAGAAGGATGTAGGGCTCAGGAGAGCTGCCAGAAAGGTGGATTGGGCTGCACTTGGGGTGGGGGTGTGTGGTGGTTAAACATACTGTGTGTTAGTGGGGCAAAGTGCTTGGAGTATGGGTAGTGGGTGCAGGTGACAGGGTTCAGGTGCCTTGAGTGTGGGGTGATTCATGGGTCATGGGGCTGTGCTGATGTGGGTAGCACATTCAAGGATCACAGCTTGGCTTACTACCTAGTCCCCATCTCCCCATCCATGTAGTTCTGTGGGCTCCGTGCTTCCATATTATGCTCCAGTCTTCTGACTCTCAGTTCCTCAGTTTCTGCAACCAGGACCACCCTATGTGGTGCAGAATATCTCCCAGGTCAGCTGCACTCCTGAATCACTTCCTCAGTTGCCCTCCCATCCCTTCTCTAACTTTTCCTTAGAGCAGGTCTGAAGTTAATCTACCCTATTAATCCATCTTCCCAGAAATCCTCACACACTGTAGTGTGTTTCCAACACTTGCAGTGTGACACTATGGGGGACAGGAGGTTGATAGTTGCCTGGGATTGTCTGCAACTCCTCTCTTAACCCTATTAACTTAAAAGATAAAAGCATAAAGCTATATTTATTTATGTTAAACAGAACATTAAGTATAAAGATGCAATATGTGATGGTAACCTAAAGGAGATAAGAGATGTATAAAATTAGAGTATTTTATGCTACTAAAGCTAATTTGGTATTAACCCAAGCTTATTTATTAATTTAAGATATACATTATAATTCCCAGGTTAATCATTAAGAAAATATGAGATAAATAAAGAAAATGAGAAGAGCAAAAGGAAATATTAAAGCAAAATGAATTAAACACAAGGAAAGAAGAAATGGAGAAAACAAGGATCAAAAATACATATGACAGATAGAAAACAAATAATGAAATGGTCACCCTATCTTATTGGAAATTAGTTTAAATGTAAAGTGGGTAACTTGCCAATGAAAAGGTAGAAATTGGTAGAAGTGATTACAAATAAATCATTACATGTAAAAAACTTAGGCCTGGAAATCAGACCAGTCTGGCTAACACAGGTGGCCTCAGAGTGCATTCCTGGGACTGGAATGCAGGATCCACAGTTGGCTTGGTATGTGGCTGCCCACCTCCTCCTCACCCTGTGCTGGGTTTCCATGATGAATTCACTGGTGCTGCTCAGCCATGTCCCAGCCCAGATGGACTCCCATTGCTAGTTCCTAGCCTGGAACCCAACAAGTATCCTACTGGCTTCACCTGGGGGTGACCATACACTCCACCTCTGGGGACATGAGGGTGGCAGGTGGATCTGTAAGTCTCACTTCTCTGAGGGTAACTGTGTCAATGGAGGCTTGGTCTCCCTGTGGCAATTACATGGCTTCTTCCAGCTTTGAAGATGCCACTTGTATTTGGAAGTAGAATCAGGATACACTTTGGAGGGTCATGAAAATGAGGTCAAAGCAGTGACATGGATCCCATCTGACAAACTCCTAGCAAACTGCAACCAAGATAAGAATGCTTCTTTGAGAATTTGATGAAGAGATTGAGTATGAATATGTGAGTGTCCTCAATTCCCATACTCTGAAAATCCAGCATATGGTCTGGCACCAAGGGCAGGAGCTTTAGGTTTCACCAGCTGAAATGACACAGTGAAGCTGCACGAGGATCAGGAAGATGGCAAGGTATGTTGTACCACCCTAGAATGTCACAAATCCACCATGTGAAACATGACATTTGACTCCAGTGGCCAGCACCTGACATCTTGTGCTGATAACTGTGTTATGCATATTTTGTGTCAATACCTACAAGGCAACAAGCAAGTGGTGGCATGCAGTGACTCTGACCCCAGCTGGAAATGTTTCTACAGTTTGTCTGAGTTTTCCTTTAAGAGCAATTATGATGTTGTTTGTTGTCAGCTGACATGGGCTGGTAAGGAATCTGCCATTTGAGTGTTTGAGGATGATCCCACCTAAGATCTGCTGCAGCTCACCTTCTCTCTGATAGTCCACTTTCTCCAGGCCCATTCCCAATGTGTGGCCTGAAATTCCCCAAAGATTAAGGAAAGGCCTCCTGCCATGAAAATGGAATGGTGACTTTCTAAAAATAGAAAAAGCCTGAAGTTCTCAGAGTCATCTCTTCTTTATACCAGAATTCTGAATTCTCAGAAAACATCTTAAGACCTTGCTGGCAACTTAGCCAACTTCAGGGATCAACCGTAATCTTCCTTTAACCCAGCTGTCCACCATTCAGATTGGAGAAATAGTGGAGCTACAGAACTGGTCCCTCTCACACCTTCCTTTGATATAAGCTTCTTAGAGAAGAATTACAGATCATGAGCACATTTATTCTGAAACCTCAGATGTTGCTCACTTTAAATCACAGGGAGAAAAAACAGTATTAAATTTTGTGGGGTGAATATACACATATGGGAGAGTTGAATACCCAGGGGCATATCAGAAATTGTTAGTTTTATATAAAATACTCCATCTGAGCCATATTGTATATACATTACATTTTACATTTACATACATTCACAATTTAAAAGAATTCCACTGTGAATTTTTTCTGAAACAGGTCCTGCCTTTTCAATTTCTGAGTAAATCTTTGCATATTGAAAGAAATCTTTTTTTAATGGAGGGAAAAGAGTAAGGAACACCTCTGTTTTCCCTGAGAACTCCTCATTACCTTCTGACCTCATATGCTCTGATGGCACTGAGGAATACAGCAAAGGTAATGGAGAAGACATGAACCCTAAAAAGGGAGAGTTAATGCCCATAATAGGCCATAGATTCTCAAAGTAGATGGAAATTGTCCTTGGTTGGTGGGGTGCAAAAATCTTAGATAAACATCCCTTTAAAGGACCACAATACCTAAAATTTCACTCTATAGCTGTGGCATTAAAATTTCAATGTGATGGTTAATTAAGATAAAGATCAAATAGTGATTCTTGGGATGATAATAAAAAACAGACTGGGACACACCCCACAGGAAATCATTTCCTCAGTCTCAGGAAAGTTGTCATATTGAATCCTAGCAGCCACTTCCAAATGGGCTTTGGTTCTAGGACAGTCTCCAAGCTACAGCCTTCGCCTAATTTTGCACACTATAGAATTCATTACCTTACACTTTAAAATGGCATCTGGGATATGTAGGGCAGGGGTTCACAGTGTGGTCTGCAAATCCCTGGGATCCCTGAGCCACTTTCAGACAGTCTGAGGTAAACCAGTGGTGCCTTTGCACCAGGTGAGCATTAGCACCCCAGTATAAGTAGTTGCAGTCTTTATTGTTTCATGTTTACAGAAAGAATATTGCCAATTTCACTTTAAACTATCCTTTGTAGTACCAGTAAAGACTGCTGTATTAAATCTTGACCTTGAGAACATGTCTGATCTGTTACAAAATGAAGCATATGTAAAGCACTTCTTCACACCACAGTATGACAGCTTTCTCAAGGAAAAGCAAGTATGCAGTTGAGTTGAAAACTGCTTGGCATGATTCTTAATGTTATGTTATTTTTACTTGAAATAAGTAGCAACTTAGAGTATTTAGGTTTGTGTATTTGGATGACATGTTCCTTGACATGAATAGAAAATGCATTTCACTTCAAGGGAAATAACTGTCAATGTTGATGATAATTAAACTCTCAGGTAAAAACTGGAATTTTTAAAATTTTTATTGCCAGCATGAGTTTGTGCCTAGATTCCCAATACCCACAGACTTCTGAAAAGATTGGTAATAATGTTAATAAATGTAATTTTTTATATTGTGTAATGAAATGTGTTAATATTTGGAAGATCTCTAATTCAGTGAACCAACATCTTCCAAGGGACTAATCCATATTACAAAATAAATCATGGGCAAAAGACCAATTTAAAGTGTCAGGAAGACCAACAGATTTAATGTAACAGGGTACCAAAAGCTCAGTTATAAGGTTTCAGTTTCCACAAAGCAACTAACCTTTAAGAAACTGCCACTTGTGTCATCCTGTTATATCAAAGTCTATCCACAATTACCTGAAAAGGTTATTTAAAAACACCTCCCTTTTCTAACTACATATCTATATTGTCAGCAGTTGTTCATTATACTTCAAATTGACATTATAACAGAATGTAGCAACAGCTATAAGAATCTGTCTTCATTTAATCCAGATTTGAAAGAGATTTGAAAATTATGAACTGCCACCCTCATTGGTGGATTTGTCTTGAAATACTGTTTCTAATTTTAAATAAATGTTTTATTTTTAAAAACAAAATCATTGGACTATACAAAAATAAAATGATCCAAATCTATGCTATCTAGACACGACTTTACGGTAGGCACAAATGTACAAACAGGTTGAAAATGGAAAATTATTATCCCTGAAATTAAGTATCAAAAGACAACTAGAATGTCTACATGAATATCAGACAAAATGGACCTTAAGATCAATATATTTACAAGATGATAAAGAGGCATTATACATTGATAAAATATCAAGTCATCAAGAATACAGAACAATTGTGAAAGAATATGCACATAGCCAAAGAACCCCAAAGTATATGAAGGAATAATGGACAGAAATGAAAGCAGCAATAAACACTTCTACAATAATATAAGACTTAAGTATTCCATCTTCAATAACAGAGTTACTTGACCAAAATCAATAGGAAAAGAGGACTGAACACTATAAACCAACTAAAACTAACATACATGCAAAGAATACTTAAATCAAGTACAGTAAAATAAAAATTCTTCTCGAATGTACCTGGGCCTTTCATGGAAATAGACCATGTGTCACGGTATAAAGCATGTCTAAATAAATTATAGAAGACTGACATTATACAAAGCATCCCCTCTGACAACAAGAATATGGCTAGAAACCAATGACAGAAGGAAAACTGGGGAGTTGAAAATTTTAAAGCATATACTTAAACTACCAAGGAGAAGACATGTCAAGTGAAATTTAAAAATATTTTGAAACAAATAAAGATGACAAAATATAGGAAACATATTGGAGTCAGGAAAAATAATGCTCAGAGAGAAATTTATACATGTAGGGCCTGCATTTATTAAGAAAATGTTCTCAAATCAATATAATAACTTTTCAGGTATCTATAAAAAGACTAAACTGAAAACTGGCAAAACAAGAAACAATTATTGAGGTAAAGATAGACAAAATAAGAATAGAAAAACAACACCGCTTCAGGAAAACCAAAATATGGTACTTGTAAAAATCAATCAATTGGGCAGGCCATGGTGGCTCAGCAGGCAAGAATGCTTGCCTGCCATGCCAGAGGACCCAGATTTGATTCCCATGCCTGCCTATGAAAAAAAAAATCAATCAATTGGTCTTTTAGCTCGCTAACCAAGAAAAGAAGAGATAAATTGAAGTTATTAAAATCAGAAATGAAAGTGGGAACATTACTACAAACTTTAGAGAAATAAAAAATTCTAAAATAATATTATGGACAATTAAACTTCAACAAATTAGGTAACCCAAATGAAACCGTTTCTAGAAGAAAACTACCAAAACTGACTCAAGCAGAAATAAAAATAAGAAATATAACAATAAATTGAATAAGTAATAAAAAAAAACTCCCAACAAAAAAAATCTTAGAACAGATAGCATCACTGGTGAATTTCATTAAACATGTAAAGTAGAATTAATGCAATATTTTTCTAACACATCCAAAAAATAGTTTGAAATGCCAGTGATCAATGAAAGGGAGGGGTAATGGGTAAGGTATGTATAATTTTTTCTATTTTCATTTTATTTCTTTTTCTGTTGTCTTTTTATTTCTTTTCCTGAATTGATGCAAAAGTTCCAAGAAATGATCATGATGATGAATATGCAACTATGTGATGATATTGTGAATTACTGATTATATATGTAGAATGGAATGATCATATGTTAAGGATGTTTGTGTTTCTTTCTTGTCATATTTTTTAAATTTAAAAATTAATAAAAAATTAAAATAAATAATGGGGGAATAAATGTTAAAATTAAAAACTATAAATATTGAGTAGATAGAAATACTAGTAGTCAATGAGAAGGAAGTGTAATGGTTATGGTATGCATGATTTTTTTCTTTTGTCTTTTTTTCTTTTTCTGGAGTGATGCAAATGTTCTAAAAATGATCGTGGTGATAAATATACAACTATGTGATGATATTGTGAGCCATTGACTGTACACTATGTATGAAAAATTTGTTTGTTAAGAATGTATGTGCTTGTACATTGTTATATCAAAATTAAAAAAAAACACAGTCTGGGGGAAAATATATGAAAAACACTTACCTGATAAGTGATTTGTATCCAAAATACACAAAGAACACTTTTAAATAAACTATAAGAAAATGTATAACCCAATTTAAAAATCAGCAATATGTCAACCCAAAATAATATTCAGATGACAAATAAGCATACACAAAATATACAAAATACTCATCACAGGTCAGCAGGGAAATGCAATTAAGTTTTTTTTTTAACATTTGTTCCCCCTATTATTTATTCCATATGTTCTACTCATATGTTGACAAGATAGATAAAAGTAGCATCAGACACAAGGTTTTCACAATCACACAGTCACAGAGTTCTTGCCTGCCATGCCAGAGACCTGGGTTCTATTCCTGGTGCCTGTCTATGCAAAAAAAAAATAAAAAAAGAAACTATTGGGAAACAAGCAATTAAGTTTTAAAATGAAATGCCACTACACATGTATTTGAATAGAATTCCCAAAAGGTAACGAATCCAAATGCTGACAAGAATGTGGTGCAAGAGGAGTTCTCATTCATTGCTAGTGAGAATGTAAAATGGTACAGCCACTTTGAATGTCTATCTTGCTAAACATAGGCTTATTGCACTATTCAACATTTGTGCTCCTAAGTTATTATGCATATGAATTGAAAAATCATGCCCGTATAAAAAACTTCCCAAAAATGTTAGTAGCAGCATATTCATAATTGATCCAAACTGAAAGTAACAGATATGCCCATCTATATGCATCAATAAACAATCTGTGGTTCATCCTTACAATGGAGTGTTATATTGTGATGAAAGGCCAGAATAAAAAAATAGCACTCTAGTTAGTCTTTTAGTTGCTCCCTATTCCCTTTTCTCTCTAGTTTCTTATCACTTCAACTAGTAGCAATGATGTCAAGGTATAAAAAGGTGATAGCAACATAAAAGAAGCCAAGTTGTGCCAAAGGGACGCCCCCCCTGGGCCCAGGAAGTCTGAACACTCCAAGGGCTGCAGGAGCAGGAGCAGAGTTGGCAGCAGAGGTGACTGGACTGGCCTGAAGCTCAATGGGTTCCCTTGCAGGGACAAGGCAAGTGGTTCTAGCTCTAAGCCTGAGCACTTCAGAGCCCATGAGACTTTGTGCAAGAGGAGGCTTCTGATATTTGAGGCAACAAATCTAGACTTAGTTGTTAAAAAGAAGAATCAGATCAACAAGCTGCTTAGTGAAATTTTGTTAGGGCTTTCTAGAGAAACAAAACCAAAGAAGAGATTTGTAAATATGAGATTTATAAAAGTGTCTTATGCAACCATAGGAATGGAAAAATCCAAAATCTGCAAAGCAGGCTGTAAAATTGGCAGCTCTGGTGAAGGGTCTGAGTGAATTCCACAGGAAAAGCTTACTGACAGAAGAAGCACCAAAAGATACTCTCTTCTTCCTTAAAAGCCTTTAAATGATTGGATTATTTCATTGTAAAAAGCACTCATTAGTTGATAGCAGATGTAATCAGCCACAGATGCAATCAGCTGACTTATGACTAAGTACACCAGCCTTCCAGTTTAACGAACAGCCATGAAAAATCCTTGCAACAATTGTCAGGCCAGTGCTTGCCTAACCAGACAACTGAGCATAATCTTTTGGCCAAGTTGACCCCAGAATCAACTATCACATTAATCTTGATCAGAAGTTATGGGTACCTCATAAATATAGGTTTCTATCAGTGATCCAGATCCAGATGGTGGTTTTGGGTTCATGCGCTGCCTATAGTCTCTTCATACCATGGAATAGAAGTTATAGAGTGGCATAGAAATGAAAATGGGCAGCTTTGTCATACTAACACCAATAGACTTGAAGCCCCCAAACTCAAGTGTCTCAGCCATAAACTGATTCTGAAAACTCACCCTGGCCTTGACAGAAATGTCTCTGATTTTGCATCTGGAGAGAAGAGGATTGGGGCCGATTGGCCCCAGTAATCAGAAAAATTCAGTTCTAGCCCTTCAGAGATAATATACAATAGCAAGCCAATAAACAAAATGGCCTGTGGGGCTGAATTCATCTTCAACAAGAAGAAAATATAAGGACATATTTTATCATTTCCAGATCTTGTTGTGTGAGATGTGGCCTGTGGTCCCAATCACAAGCTACCCCTGCATCCCCAGAAGTGCATATTCCCCTTGGTGATTGTTCACTATGGATGGCTGTACCATGCATAGTTGAATGATAAGATGGTCTCAGGCCAGGTTAAACTCTTTGACTTCCCTGATAAAACTCTAATATAAATATGGGCACTGTTAACAGTATGATTATAATAATACTGTGTAAAAATAGTACTGTATTAATACAAAGTATAAATAACAGGGAAAACTGAATGTAGGGGATGACTATATATGAACTCTCCTTTTATGCATGATTTTTCTGTAAACCCTCAAATTCTCTAATAATGATTTTAAAAAATTAAGTCTATTAAGAAACGAAAGTAAGATGCAACATAAATTTAGTGAAGGATAAAAAAATACTGATCATATCATTGCCACAGAAAAACTTTCTGACAAAATCCAATACCCTTCATGATTAAAAATGAAACAAATAAATACAACTAGGGATACACAGTTAGCATCTTGTACAATGGTAAAAGAGAGAAAGCTTTCCCAGTAGGATGAGGAGTAAATCAAAGTACCTGTCATCATGTCTGCTATTTATTATCATAGATGTCCAAGTCAGAGCAATTAGCCAAGAAAAGGAAAGAAAAGACACTGAAACTATAAAAGAAGAAGTAAATCACTATTACAAGATGACATGATTTTTATATTAAAATTCTCTAAAATTCCCAAATATACTGTTAGAACTGATTTAAAAATTAGCAAAGGTAAAAAATACTATTATATTTCTTTATCTTCATGACACATAATCTGAAAAGGAAAGTGATAAAGCAATTTATTTTACAAACCATAAAAAGGAAGAAAATACTTAAGAAAAGTTGTACTGAGAAGGTGCAAGATTTGTAATCTGAAACTACCAAATATTGTGGGCACAACACTGAGTTCCTTTTCATTATAACTTGGGTGTTTCCTGCTGACACTGGAACCTACTATTGCTGAGCTATGTTTTTGTTTGCTTTTAGTTTTATTTTATTATTTTTTTTGGTGAAGGGCATGGGATAAGAATCAAGTCTTGGTCTCCCATGAGACAGGCAAACATTCAGCCACTGAAATACATGTGAACATCTGCCTAATTTTTCATAGACCTCAACTAGAATTTTTCTCCCTACATGAGATACAGGCCTTTGCTTGTCAGGGAACTACTGATGAACTAAATGCAAAAGGGAACTTCAATGCAAAACCAAATAAACACAAAACTTTAGGTAGAATAAGTGAAAGCAACTTGCAAAATAAACACATGAAGGTACTCAGATATCCAAACACAACACAAAATCAAAAGGGACACGAAGATCCAGGTAGAAATGGCTCAGGCAAATGACCAAGTCTAACCCTGCAGGGAACATAGAATATGAAACAATTATCTCTGGATATTTTTAAAGGAAGAAAGGATACAGGATCCTAGAAATAATAAAGACAAATTTGAAAGAGTTAATTGAAAAATGGCAGATCTCACAGAGATGAAAGATACAGTATACCAAATTAGAAATACACAAGCGATACATGAAGGCAGATTCAAAGAGAAGGAAGAGCAAGTTAGCTAGAAGACAGAACCATTTTTCAACTAGAGTGCACAAAAGAACAAATGGCAAGAAAGATAGAGAAAACAGAACTGGATCTTAGGAAAATAATGAACAACTAAATGCAAACAGATATAAGAATCACTGTTGTTCCAGAAGGAGAAGAGAATAGTGAAGGGTTTTGAAGGTTTGGTGAAGATATAATCAGGGTAACTACATACCCTTATAAAACATATAAATTTGAAAATGAAAGAGGTCCAATGAATCCCAAATAGAATAAATCCAAATAGGTCTACTCCAAGACACATACTAATCAAACTGTCAAATATTGAAAAGAAGCAGAAAGTCCCAAAAAGAGCAAGAGAAAATTGATCTACTATGTACAAGGAAAAACACAGAAGACTGAGTTTGGACCACACAACAGGGACCATGGAGACAAGAAGTGAGTAGTATGATATATTTAAGACCCTAAAGGAGAAAGGATTCAGAACAATTATTCGTTATCTACCCAGCTGTACTTCAAAATTGAGGGAGAGATTACAATCTTAAGAGAAAAACAAAGACTAAGAGAACTGGTCAACAAGAGACCTGGCCAAGGGCAGACCATGGTGGTTCAGCAGGCAAGAATGTTTACCTGCCATGCCAGAGGACCCGGGTTTGATTCCCAGTGCCTGCCTATGTTAAAAAAAAAGCATAAAAAAAGAGACCTGGCCAACAAAAACTACTAAAGAGAGTTCTGTTAACTGAAGAAAAAGACAGGTGAGGTCTGTAAAAGGTAACAGAATTAAAGAGTTATGGTAAGTGCAATTAAATGAATAATAAGAGAGAGAGGGTAAAGAATATATAGATATTATGAATAAAAACTAAATGATCAAAAATTAATTCAAGAACTCTTTTTACAGTAATAATTTTAAATTTTAATGAACTAAACTTACCAGCTTAAACATACAAATTGACAGAATGGATTTAAAAATATACTTCCTCTAAATGCTGTTTAAAAGAGACACATCTTAGTCCCAAGGACACAAATAGATTGAAAGCAAAAGAATGGAAAAATTACTGTGTGCAAGATGTAACCAAAAGAAAGGAAGAACAGCTATACCAATATTAGATAAAATGGACTTCAAATGCAAAGATATCTTAAAACACAGAGAAGGACAATACAGATGAATAAAAGGTACACCTCACAAAGAAGAAATAACAATTATAAATATTTATGCTCCAAATCAAGTAGCTCTAAAGTACATGAGGCAAGCATTGGCAAAACTGAACGGAGCTATATATGTTTCAACTATAAAAGTGGAAGACTTCAATACACCACCCTCCACTGTCAATAAAACAAACAAGAGCAACAAGGAAATGGAACATAAACAATGTGATAAATGAAATAGATCTAATGGACATATATAGATCATTACACCCCAAAATACAGGATACACATTCTTCTCTAGTGCACATTCTTCAGGATAGATCATATGCTGGGACAAAAAATTAATCTTTATAAATTTATAAGATAGAAATCATCCAAAGTACTTCTCTAACCAGAGTGGAATGTGGCTGGAAATTAATAATCACTGAAGAACTAGAGGTTCACAAATATATGAAGATTAAATAACACACTCTCAAACAATAAAAGGATAAAAGAAGAAATTGCTAGAGAAATCGGTATCTGGAGATTAATTATAATGAGGATGTAACATATCAGAAATTATGGGATGTGGTAAAGGCAGTGCTGAGAGGGAAATTCAAAGCTCTAAATGCATATATTATAAAACAAGAAAGAACAAATTTGAGTACTGAACTCCTGACCTGGGGAGATTAGATAAAGAAGAGCAAATAACCCCAAAAGCAAAGAAAAAAGACATAACATGGATCAAAGCAGAAATAAATGAACTGAAGAACAAGATTAGAAAGAAGTAACAAAAAAAAGTCAAAACTTTTTCTTTGAGAAAATCAATAAAATTGATGGACCCTTAGCCAGACTGACAAAGGAAAAATGAGAGAATGCAAATAAAATCAGAAAATGAGAGGGAAGTCATTACCATGGACCCTGAAGAAGTTTTAAAAATCACAATAGAATATTATGAACAACTATATCCTGACAAACTAGCCAACTTAAATGAAATTGGAAAATTCCTAGAAAAACATGAACAAGCTACAGTGAGTCAAGAAGAAATAGAAGATCTCAACAAACCAGTTACAAGTAAAGAGATTCAATCAATCATCAAAAATCTTCTCCCGAAGAAAAGTTCAGGACCAGATGGCTTCACAGGGGGATTTAATTAAAAAATTCCAAAAGAACAAACACCAATCCTGCTCAAATTCTTCCACAAATTTGAGGACAAAGGAATGCTAACTCATTTTATGAAAATGACATCACTCAAATACCAAAAAAGGACAAAGATGTGGCAAGAAAGGAAAAGTATAGATCAATCTCCCTAATAAACATAGTTGCAAAAATTCTTCACAAAATACTGCAAAACATTAAATCAAATCCAATGATGCAATAAAATAATTATATATCACAACCAAAGTGGGCTTATACCAGGGTGGTTCAGCACTAGAAAATCAGTCAACATAATAAGCACATTAACAAATTGAAAGGGAAAAAAATGACACGTTCATCTAAATTGATGCTGACAAGTTGTTCAACAAAAATTCAGCACCCTTTCCTGATAAAAACACTTAAAAAGGCAAGAATCAAAGGAAACATCCTCAACATCATAAAAGGCATATATAAAAAACACATAGCCAGCATCATACTTAATGGAAAATGATTGAAAATACTTCCCCTAAGATCGGGAATGAGATGATGATGCCCATTTTCACCATTATTATTTAACATTGCACTAGAAGTACTAGCTGGAACAATTAGACAGGAGAAAGAAATAAAAGGCATACGAAAAGGAAAGGAAGAATTAAAACTTTAATTATTTACAGATGACATTATTCTATAATTGGAAAACCTTGAGAAACCTATGATAAAGCCATTTGAGCTAATAAACAAATTCAGTAAAGTGGTGGGATCAAAATTAGTGTACAAAAGTCAGTAATGTGTTTAGATGCAATTAATGAGCTATGTGAGGAGACAAGAAAAAGTTCCTTTCAAAATAGTGACTGAAAGCATCAGGTATCTAGGAATAAGCCTAACCAGGGATGTCAAATACTTGTACAGAAAACTACAAAACACTGCTTTAAAAACATTAGAAATGACCTAAATAGATGTGAAGACATTCCAGACACTTAGAGAGGAAGATTGAATGTCTTTGAGATGTCAATTTTACCCAAATTGATCTACAGATACAATACAACACCAATCAAAATCCCATCAATGTGCTTTGAAGACTTGGGAAAGCTAGTTATCAATTGTATTTGTAAATGAAAGTGACGGAAAATAGCTAAAGATATCATTAAAAAAGAGCAAATTGATACTTCCTGACTTTAAAGATTGCTGTAAATCCACAGTGTTCAAAAGAGCATGTTCCTGGGTGGTATGACAGTGGAGCAGTGGCAGATTTCTTGCCTGCCATGCCAGAGACCTGGGTTAAATAGCCAGTGCCAGCCCATGCTAAAAAAAAAAGTGCTTGCTACTGGCACAAAGACAAGTATCAACCAATGGAATTAAATCAAGAGTACAGAGAAAGACCATAAACTCTATGGGCAATTTATCCTTGATAAGGCCTCCAAATCCACTGAACTGGGACAGAACAATGTTTTCTACAAATGATCATAGGAGAATTGGATATCAATATCCAGTTAACAAATTAAAAGGGAATTTGTAAGCCAAAAGAAAGATAAAGGACCCCTAAATTGCACCCTATAAAATTGATTCAATATGGATTATAGACCTAAATGCAAGGGTCAATACCATACAACTTCTAGATGAAAATGTAGGGAGACATATTCAAGAACTAGTAGTAGGAGATAGCTTCAGAAACTTTACACCTAAAGCACAAACTGAAAAAAAAACTAGATAAATGAGAACTCCTTAAGATCAAGAGCTTCTGTGTCTCAAAGGACTTTTCTTAAAAGGTGAATAGGCAGCTGACTCCATGAGAGAAAATACTTGGAAACCACATTTTGGATAAAGACTTGATACCCTGCACATATCTAAATAAATTATAAATCTCAACAACAAAAGAACCAACATGGACATAAGATATGAATAGACACTTTTCAAAATAGCAAATACAAAACTAAAATACATATGAAGAGATGCTTATTTTCATTAGCTATAAGGGAATTGTAAATAGACAATGAGCTATCTTTCCCAACTATAGGAATGGCTACTATTAAACAGAAAATTACAAATGTTCTAGTGAATGTGGAGAAACTGGACCATTTATTCCCTCTTGATGGGAATTTGTAGTAGTGCAGCCACAGTGGAAAATAGTTTGGTGATTTTGAAATTTCTGAAATAATCTGAAAATTAAATGAGTAGCTGCATGACACAGAAATATCAATAACCAGTATAACCCACAAACCTGAAAGTAGTGACACTAACAGACATTTGTACACTGATGTTCATAGAAGTTCTATAAACTATTGCAGAATGATGGAAGCAGTCCAAGTGCCCATCAATAGATAAGTCAATAAACAAAATATGGTGTATATATAAGATGGAATATTATGCAGCAGTAAGATGAAATAAGGTCCTGAAGCATATGAAACAATTGCTGAATCATGGGGACATAATTCTGAGTGAAATCAGTCAACACAAAAGGACAGATACCAAATGATTTCACTTCCATGACTCCAGTAAAGGTAATCTCAGGGAGAACACTGAAGAATATACCAGACCTAGAGGTACAGAGAAGCTAGAGATGGAAGAAAGGTATTCACTGAGGGTTAACTAAACTACAAGGAAATGGATAGAAATCATTACAATTAATACTGGGGTTATAAGTAGCATTGTCATTATGATTGAAAAGGTAGATATAGTGCCATGTATCCCACTGATTAAATCTACAATTATAAATAAGTTCTCATGCGAACTACTTCAAAAATGTTGTATTAGAAAAGGAGTCAGTAGTACAAGGGTGTAGCAGGAAAACCAAAATTGCATGCTATGGTCAATAGTTAACAGGAAGACATTAACTGTACAACAGCACTACCAGTAGCAATTAGTTGGGGGAATGGACAAGTGAGATAGAATTTTTTTTTTTTGCTTGGGCAGGCACCGGGAATTAAACCCAGGTCTCCAGCATGGCAGGTGAGAACCCTGCCAGCTGAGTCACCATGGCCTGCCTGAAGGGAATAGTTTTGATTTCATATTTGGTGAGGCTGTGTTTTTGTCAGTTCTTTGTCTCTATGGACAGTAAAAATTGTCTAAAACTGATAATACAACCTTGTGAGGATACTATAAGACACAGTTTGCCTATTTTGGGCATTATCATGATGTTCAATAAATAGAGGGAGCTAGTGGTACAAGGACTGTGAAGCAGAATGGCAAACTCTGATATATGTATATGAGGGAATATGGAGCAGCTACCATAAGGAAGGCTGTTAAGAGGCACACAATGAACTGAATAAACCTAGGAGACTATAGGTTTTGCAAACAAGCCAGAAACAAAAGAACAAATATGCTAAGTTTTTTTTCAGAAAATACTTATAAGAAAATTGGAGCCTAAACTGTAATCTCTTATGGCAGCCACACTTTTTCTGAAATTGTAACTGTATTTCTAGATTCTGAGACAATGAGCTATAGATGAATCAGGTTGTATTTCCCTGGAATTTTGAGTAAAGCTGTGACATTTAAGACCCATAAATGAAGTGTGGCAGCCCTGAAAGTTAACATACCTAAATACAATACCAGTTAAAGTAAAAAGGATGTCAGGCCTAAACTGCAGATAAAAATGAAAACAGTTTGGCTGGGATTAATACGAAAAAAGAATACAGGATAAAAGATATAATGTATGCACTCTAGATCTTCACCTAGTGTGTGAGACCAAATACCAACAGGTTTATTATGTGTAGAACCTAAATTTTTTATAACACTTAATCTGAATCAATGTGTCTAGGTAGCTTATTTAAGCAACCCAAACTCCTGGTACCCAGAATGGAAATGATGCCCTATAATCTTGTATAGCTTAATGGAATATCCAGACACATCCCAGAATATAGTAGGCTAATAACTAAAATGTATTCATAGAGTCTCTTGAGGGTCTGAAGGAAATAAGACATATACATGTATATATGAAACTATTAAACTTTCCCATATGGGAAACACCAGTACCTTCTCAACCACTGGATTCTCTCAAGAAAATAGGCCAAACTCTTGATTTTGAGGCTTGCCCTTATTAAACTTATTTCTATAGTGGACAAGCTAAGATTACCTATGAAAAGACCTAAGAGTTGCTTCCAGGAAACCTCTAGTGCTTCTCAGATGTGACCTTTTTCTCCCTAAGCTCAACTGTGCAAGGAAAATTATTATGCTCATGCATATGTGAGACACGATAGTCAGAGAAGGTCTCCCTTACAACATGGGGCATAACTACCAGAAATGAGACTATCCCTGGCATAATGGGATCAACAATGCCTCTCAGACCAAAAGGGGGAAAAATGTGTAACAAAATAAGGCATCCATGGTTAAGAGAGATCAAATAGAGTCAAGAGGCTACTGTGGTGCAAGTTTCAATTAGATAGTGCTAAATGCCATGGTTTGCTAAACTCCAACCAATATTCTGTTAACTCTTAAGAATACCTAGTACTTGTGCACCAAGTTTACTTTCCAGAGACATATTATTTCCAGAGAGTTCCTAGGCCAGATAAATCCCAAAATCCAGAAGGACCAACTTCTCCAATTTTATCAATTAATTACATCACCCTAACCTTTAGGGGTGACATCCCTTCTCAACAAGAAAAAGTCAGAACAGTTTGAGCACTATGTAAAGATCCCTATAGATTAGGAAAAGGATCAAAGTGGAACAATGAGTTTTAACAGAAAAAATAAGATTTAACAAATTAATGTTTTTTGAACCAATATATTGATATTTCTTCTAGCCCCCCGTGTTTTGGAGCACAAAGAAAGATAGTTTAAATTTGCAGAATGGTAACCCATAACAAACACTGAAATCTGTTCTCTAACTACCTGTTGAAGAGTACTTTGAAAATTATTGCTTTTTATCCATTTTCTTTATATATGTATATTATATTTGACAATTAAAAATTTTTAAAAAGCAAATATTAAAAAAGATATTTGATATTATTATACAAAAATTAATAGAAACATATAATAAGGGCACCCACTTTCCCTTTCTCTTTGGTTCAATGTGGCTCATCTGGCACTAGCCTACCCCTACTAACTCAACTAAAAGATCACAAACTTTGTATATTTGCCTCATGAGTCACTATATATTCCCATTCTCTCTGAATTGATCAGAATTTCTCACCAGAAAGAATCTTGGATCCATAAAACATATTTGAGCATGTCATGATTTCTAGCTGTAAAAGGACTCAATGAATGCAAACTTGCATGAGTTGCTAAAATATTTAATGAGACAGTAAAGAAGAAACTAAATGGGAGCAGGGAAGAAGATGAAAGGTACTGTGTTCCCTGCCTCAGAATAACACAATAGAGAAATGGCCACAAATCCACAGTTCAGTATTGAGGTCAAGAACAGGAAGATTTTACTCACTTTATACACTGCCCAAGTTTTCCCAGAGCTATGGGCACCTCCATGTTGGTCCTATGGGAGGAAGATCTGACATCAGTGTGGACACAGCACCACAATCCGCAGGGCCCATTAGGGAGGCCTTTGAAACATGGTCAAAATCTCTTTGTGTTGAAAAAAAAAGAGAGCAGGTCTTTCACCTTCTCCTGGCCCAGAAGGGCAACATAGGAATCTTGGTGCTTATGGTTCAGCTGGATGCCCTGAACCATTCAAGCCACTCTCTGAATCTCTGAAATATAAATTTTCATATTACAAAATGCCACAAATTTGGAAATTAAACAAAATGGCACTATCTTTCAAGTGCCTTCATAAGAATGCAAAGAGATACTAAGAAGGAAGGCACAAAGTCGACAGACAAATGCCAGTTGATTTCTCCTTGCCAGTAATGAATATTTAAGGAGACAACAAAAGAAAAATACATTCATGATGGTATGTACTTGCCATGGATTCTGCTGGATTAAGCCTAACAAAATATTTAAAAATCTTAATCTTGCATACCATGAAAAAATTGAAAGAAATCAAACAAAATCTAAATAAGTGGAGAGGTATTTCTTTTCCATGGTGAACTAAAAATATTTTTAAGATACTGATTATTCCTGACTTTGATCTCTAGAGTCAATGAAATCTCAAAAAAATCCCACCAAGTTATATTGTAGATATTGACAAATTGATTTTATCTTAGATTTGCATGCAAATTGTCTAAGAAGAGCACTGATGAACAACTCACATTTAATGAGTCCAATATTTTAACAAATGTTTTATAATTAAAATTGCATAAATTAAGAGTATGAACTTGGCACTCAGAAAAATGGAAAAGAGTTCAGCCTACATGTATACCCATGTAAATATGGTCATGAGCTATTTCTTGATAACCCTTTCAACAAATGAGGATGGGAGAACTGGATTACCAAATAGAAAAATAAACATAAACTTTATATGTTATACCACAATTCATGCAAAACAGCTTTTAGATTTTTTGAAAGATACAAAATTATAGAAATTTTAGAAAACACCAGAGGGGAAAATCTATATGGCCATAGGTTTGCTGATAAGCATTTATGTCCAACACCTAAGGAAGAAATCATGAACGTTAAAAAGTGCTAATGGGGTTTCATTAAAAAAAGCTTAAATTTTGCACCATGGAAAACAATGGAAATAAAATGTTAAAGACCTCAAACCTGCACTGGGAGAAAGCTTTACCAATCACATATATCTAAACAAGATTTGTAACAATATGGAAAAGACTCACAGATCAACAATAAGAAAATAAATTACTCAATTGTAAAATGTGTAATGGATTGAACAGACACCTCACCAAATTAGGTACACAGTTGGCAAATAAGAATATTTAAAGTTGACAACATCACTCATAATTAAAAAAAAGCAACTAAAAAACATGAGAAACACTCACACCCACTGGAATGGCTAAAATTCAAAGAACAGACAATACCAATGGCAAGCAATGATGTGCAACAGTGGGGACTCTCATTCATTGCTGGAGGGGATGCATAATGGTACAGCCACTTTGGAAAACTTTTTGACATTTCTAATGAAGTCAAAGAGAGCTCAACAAGTGACTCATACAATATATAACCAACTTTGACAGTTACTGACATTTTAAAAAATTACTCATATTTATAGCAAATTTTAATCATAATGAACAGAGACTAGGAAAAAAACCAGTGTCTTTCACATGGTGAATGGATAACCTAAATGGGTGAAACCTTGCCTGGGGACACTGCTTAGCAATAAAAAGGAAAGCACTGTCCTGAGACATAAAGACATGAATTTATATCAAATTCAAAGACAATCAGAAAAAGCTGCATACTGCATGATGAGGTTAGATCTATTGCATTCTGCAAGAGGTCAAATAACAGATATTGTAAAAAGATTAGTGCTTGCAAGGGATTTATGGTGTAAGTGTGGAAGATTGAAAAGGTGAAGAATTCTGTACAATATTTAATGATGGATATCTGCCACTATTAATTTCTAAAACCTATACAATTTAACAGCACAAAGAGTAATTTTAATGTATGCAAATTAAAAGAAATCATGTGAGGTAGATTAATTCAAATGCAACTTGAGAATCTAACTGAAATTCAAAATTGCTTCAAGTGGGAAGGGGAAATGTGGGGATTTAAGTAACTTTGAAATAGATGAAATCTGTAAAACTGTGGGCAAATGTAACTGTGAATAATCAATGAACTCTGATACACTTCTTGGCCATGGGGTATTGGTTAACAATGATGAAGCTGCTATACAAGCATATTGGAATGTAACAATCTACTTAATAGCCAGAAGATGGTGAGAGACAGGTTTCTCACTGCTGGCGTGGGAAATCATTGATAAACTATGGAAGAAATCTAGAATGATCCATTTCATAATGTATTAGGTTTGGAGATATGTGTATGATCTCAAGATTAGTTTAATGCATGATTATTCCATATAGAAATATTTATAATACATAGGTGTAAATACATATCTTGGTTGAGCAAATTAATTTCTTGGCACAACAAGATGAGAAAGTAGAAATACAAGGATGCTGCTGGTAGGCTTTCAGATCTACATTTTTTATAAAACAATTTCATTGAGATATATTCATGTACTATACAATTCATCTAAGGATTACAGTGATTTTTAATATAATCATAGGGTTGCGCATTTTTCACCAAAATAAATTTTAGAACATTTTCAATAGTCCCCCCCAAAAATACTCTTTAGTAGTCACCTCTCAAACCTTCTACCCTCCCACAGCCCTACATAACCACTAATCTTATGCTGTTTCCATAGATTTATTTATATTTAAAGAACACTGAAATATTACTAAGCCCATAGTTTGGATTAGGTGTATTTTTCCCATAAACTACCCTTGTACTGCTGAATACAATTATTATAGCTCATGAGAGAACCCTTAATTTTTCTATCCACCATAGTCATCATCCACCACAAGGTCCATTATGTTATACAGTCCTGCGTTTTATCTTCTAGTTTTCCTTCTAGCAATACACACTGCCTAATCTATCCTATAACCCATGTTCACACATATAATTCAGGAATCTTAATTATATTCAAAATACCTTCCTATCAACATCTTTGGAGGTGGATACAGATAAAGTTTTTTTTTTAAACATGGGCAGGCACCGGGAATTGAGCCCAGGCCCTCTGGCATGGCAGGCAAGCATTCTTGCCTGCTGAGCCACCGTGGCTCGCCCCAGATAAAGATTTTTAAGGCTATTTTCCAGTAAAAAGAACCAGTTCACCCTCCAGTAATGATATTACCATGTCTGAGGAAGGAAACACGTAAGACATTCCTGGAGAATCTTCTTGAACCAAAAACTAAGAATTTAAGAAATTCTTAAATTTCTTTTAGGAATTTTAAGACAACAGAACACACATACACTCGAAAACATTTGCAAATATGGGTAAAACAGGAGCCAACTGAAATGTCTCCCAGTGTATAAGGCTAGAATGATTTTAGCAACAAAATAAATCATAAGCAATTAACACTACAACCCAAAGTACAACATGAATACTCAAGGACCAGACTGATTTAAATGTTTACATTGTTGAGTAAGTGGGAAAAAACAGAAATATCCTATGCATTTGAGTTTCCTAGAATGATTAAGCAGATTCCATGATATGAGTTAGCTTAAACAATGAGAATTTATTAGCTTATGGCTTTGAGGCCAAAAGAAATTCCACATTAAAGTGTCATTAGGGTGATGCTTTCTTCCCAAAGACAACATGCCAACAATCTTTGTATCCTCTGTCACAAGGCAAGGCACATGACTGCATCTACTGATCTCTCCCTTCTCTTCGATGTTACACTAATGTGCACTACTGGCTTCCAAGGCTTTCTCTTTCCTTCTCTGTATACATTCTGTTTATAAAGACTCTACCAGGAGGATTAAGACCCATCAATAATAAGGTGGGTCACAATTTAAATGAAATAACCTCATCAAAGGGAACTACTTGCAATGCGTTCACAACAGCAGGGGTGGTTTAATTTAAAAATATGTTTTTCTGGGTTACATAAACTTCAAATCACCATATCATCCAAAAAATTTTCAATTTATTGATATAGATATTCATCAAGAAGGTGAAACATGACCCCTCACATCTTGAAGGTGGCAATTAGTGTGATTTCATTTCAAAAAGTACATATAGCTTGTCAGGGGGAAAGGGTAATTTTATGTTAAAGAAATGACAAATAAAGCCTCAGCTAGGTGATGAAGTTAAACATCAACAGATATAAGTAAGCCTGAGAATATTAGCCTTTCATATGGAGTGAAGGGAAAAGTACCTTATCATTGAGGTCTTTCTCGCAGAAATTTCACAGCATAATCATGAGAAAAACATCAGGTGAAACTCAATTGGTGAACATTAACAAAATTCGTGACCAATACTCCTGAATATTGTCAAGCATCCTTAACAAAAGAGATGTCGGGGAAACCGTCAAATTCAAAGCTAGCCTAAACAGACATGTGAACTAAATACAAGGTGGCATGCTGGAATGGGATGTGAAATAGAAAAAGATAGAAATAGATAAAGAGATAAATCTGGAGAACAAACAGACTATAGGTAATAATATAAAAACTGGCTCATAAGTTGTAACAAATGGAACATGGGAAGACAAAAATGATAGGAGAAAAACTGGATCTTGGTTACATGATGAATGTCTGCACTTTCTGTACAATTTTATATAAAATCTGAAACTATCCAAAGCTTAAAATTTACTAAACAACATTGCTATATTTTTCCTACATGTAATTTTTGTATAATCACCCTTACTATAAGTAATGCCTTCTGTTAACTAGTCCTATTGTTTTAAGAATAGTATTTATGACAAAATAAATAATCTTGGATAATATGTTAATAATAAAAGGCTATTGTACATATTTTATGTTTGATTATCAAAGCATTTGTGTATATTTATTTACTAAACATTACATTATAATTGGGTCTGTTAATGTTCTTCTGGTAATGCTGTTGTAATTGTCACTCTCTAAAATCCTGGTCATTATAGACCATGCACAAGATTTAGATATAAGAGAATATATTTTGCATCATGTTGAAAATATTCGAACAACTGATTTAGCTGAAAGCAAAAACAATCTTATTGACATTCTTATGGAGGAAGAGCCAAGATGGTGGTTTAACAAGGTGAGGATTTAGTTCGTCCTCCAGAACACCTACTAGATAACCAGGAACAGTACAGAACTGCACCTGGTGCCATGTCAGTGATCAGACACACAGTGTACCCTAGTCTGGACTAGCTGGACTGGCTGCGAGCACCCTGAGAATGGTGAGTTCCCCAAGATGCACTGGCCAGTGCCCCGACTGCACAGGCTGCTTCCCAGAGGGGAAAGGAAAGAGACTTTACCAGCAGCAGGGGCTGAGTGAAACTAAGTTTCAATAGTGGAATTAATTCACAAATTCTGACTGCTAAAAAAAGGATTCACACTCGGGTGAACCTGGTCAAAGTGCTGATTTTTGCTCTGGCACGAAGGAGGCAGGACTGATGGAAAATGAAAAAAGAAAAAGAAAAAGAAACAGGTTTTTGTGGCTGTGCTTCTATGGAGGCTTGCCTGCCCCTGGAGACAGTAGCAGGGTTTCTCAGGCTGCAACTGCCCCAGGCATAGGTAGAAACAATCTTTTTTCAGAGCTTGTCTGGAGCCCTTGCCTTCCCCAGGGGAGGGGTCAGGCCCAACTCAGGTGGTATCCCTCTCTCAAGGAATTCAGACCCCAAGGCTTGGTAATTTGAAACCATTAAAACCAGCTTACAATCTCTTCTCTAAATCCACCACCCCCAGCAGGTAGAGTTTGCCGAAGTTAAAGGTAGTGCATCATCTTATGTTGGTGGGACCTGCAGGCAGACAAGTGCCACATACTGGGTAGAATGAGAAAAAAAGAGTCCAGAGACTTCACAGGAAAGTCTTTCAACCTCCTGGGTCTCACCATCAAGGCAAACTGATGCAGGTGACTCTTTCCACCTGACAGGAGGACAGTTTGGTCTGGGAAATTCTGGCTGGGGTCTTTAATACCTAAGTAGACCCTCCTAACGGTGGAAGGAAAAAAGTTACCATAGAGGCAGGGTAAGAAACAAGGAAACAAAAACTGAAAAATTCTCCTCTGTTGAACAAAACCCAAGCTAGTGTTCCAGAAAAAGCTGAACTGAATGTCAAAGAACAGATAGACAGCAAATTCCTCCAGCAAGAAAACCCTAGGTAAGAGAACTGAAAACAATCTCCAGAATAAGAGAATTAAGGTAATTAAGTGATGAGATGCCAGCAAGAAATAACAAATCATACTAGGAAAATTGAACCTATGGCCAAGTCAAAGGAGCAAACCAACAATTCAAATGAGATACAGGAGTTGAAACAATTAATTCAGAATGTACAAACAGATGTGGAAAACCTCATCAAAAATCAAATCAATGAACTGAGGGAGGATATAAAGATACAAATATTGAACAAAAGGTAGAAGTTGAAAGTCTGAAAAAACAAATTGCAATACTTATGGGAATGAAAGGCACAGTAGAAGAGATGGAAAACAATGGAAACCTACAACGGTAGATTTCGAGAGGCAGAGGGTAGGATTAGTGAACTGGAGGATGGAACATCTGGAATCCCACAAGCAAAAGAAAATACAGGGAAATAAGTGGAAACATATGAGCAGGGACTCAGGGAATTGAATGACAATATGAATCACACAATTACTAAGAGAGATAAACTGCCAACCAAGAATTCTATATCCAGCAAAATTGTTCTTCAAAAATGAGGGTGAAATTAAAACATTTTCAGAAAAAAAAATCACTGAGAGAATTTGTGACCAAGAGACCAGCTCTGCAAGAAATACTAAAGGGAACACCAGAGGCAGATATGAAAAGACAGAAGAGAGAACTGTGGAGAAGAGTATGGAAAGGAAGACTATCAGTAAAGGTAAAAAGAAGAAAATTAGATATGACATATAAAATCCAAAAGGCAAAATCATAGAAGAAAGTACTATCCATACAGTATTAACACTAAATCAAAATACATAGACTGGCAGAATGGAATAAAAAACAGGACCCATCTATATGCTGTCTACAGGAAACACATCTTAGACCCAAGGATAAACATAGGTTGAAAGCAAAATGTTGAGAAAAAATATTTCATGCAAATAGCAATAAGAAAAAAGCAGGAGTAGCAATACCAATATCCAACAAATTAGACTTCAAATGTAAAACAGTTAAAAGAGACAAAGAAGAACACTATGTATTAATAAAAGGAACAATTCAACAAGAAGACATAACAATCATAAATATTTATGCACTGAGCCAGAATGCTCCAAAATACATGAGGTAAACACTGAAAACACTGAAAAGAGAAATAGACACATCTACCATAATAGTTGGAGACTTCAATTCAGCACTCTCAGCAATGGACAGAACATCTAGACAGAGGATCAATAAAGAAACAGAGAATTTGAATAATACAATAAATGAGCTAGACTTAACAGAAATTTATAGAACATTGCACCCCACAACAGCAGGATACAACTTTTTCTCAGGTGCTCGTGGAACATTCTCAATGATAAACCATATTCTGGGTCAAAAAGCAAGCCTCAATAAACTTTAAAAGATTGAAATCAAAGAAAACACTTTCTCAGATCATAAAGGAATGAAGTTGGAAATCAATAATAGACAGAGTGCCAGAAAATTCACAAATATATGGAGGCTGAACAACACACTCTTAAACAATCAGTGGTCAAGGAAGAAATTACAAGAGAAATCAGCAAATATCTCGAGGCAAAGGAAAATGAAAATACAAGATATCAAAAGATATGGGATACAGCAAAGGCAGTTGTAAGAGGGTAATTATAGCCCTAAATGCCTATATCAAAAAAGAAGAAAGGGCAAAAATCGAGGAATTAACCATCCACTTGGAAGAAGTAAAAAAAGAACAGCAAACTAATCCCAAAGCATGGAAAAGGAGAGAAATAATGAAGATTAGAGCAGATGGAAGTGAAACTGAGAACATGAAAACAATCCAGAAAGTCAACAAAACCAGAACCTGGTTTATGAGAAAATCAATTCAATTGATGGACCTTTAGCAAGATTGACAAAAACAAGAAGGGACAGGATGCAAATAAATAAGACCAGAAATGGAGGAGGAGACAAAACCACTGACACAACAGAAATAAAGGAAGTAATGGCAGGATACTATGAACAACTTTATGTTAATAAATACGACAATGTAGGCAACTTTCTATAAAGGCATGAACAACCAACATTGACTCAAGAAGAAATAGACGACCTGCAAAAACCAATTACAGGTAAAGAAATTGAATCAGTTATTAAGAATCTTCCTAAAATACATAATGACCAAATAGGATTCATCCCAGGTATGTAAGCATGGTTCAACATAAGAAAATCAATTAATGTAATACACCATATCAACAAATCAAAGCAGAAAAACCACATGATCATCTTGTTTGATGTAGAAAAGGATTTGACAAAATTCAACATCCTTTCCTGTTGAAAACACTTCAAAGGAAAGGAATAGAAATGAACTTCCTCAAAATGATAAAGGAAATTCCTCAAAATATGAAAAACCCACAGTTAACATCGTCAATGGGGAAAAACCGAAAACTTTCCCCTAAGATCAGGAACAAGACAAGGATGCCCACTATCACCACTGTTATTCAACATTGTGTTGGAAGTTCAAGCCAGAGCAATTAGACAAGAAAAGGAAATACAAGGCATCAAAATTGGAAAGGAAGAAGTAAAACTCTCACTGTTTGCAGATGATATGATACTTAATACTTTATGTCAAAAACCCTGAAGAATTCACAGCAAAACTGCTATAGCTAATAAATGAGTACAGCAAAGTGGCAGGTTACAAGATCAACACTCAAAAATCTGTAGTGTTTCTATACACTAGTTATGAACAATCTGAGGGGGAAATTGAGAAAAGAATTCCATTTACAATTGCAACCTAAAGAACAAAATATTTAGGAATAAATTTACCTAAAGAGACAAAAGACCTATACAAAGAAAGCTACAAGAAATTGTTAAAAGAAATCACAGAAGACCTAAATAGATGGAAGGGCATACCATGTGCATGGATTGGAAGACTAAATATAGTTAAGATGTCAATTCTACCTAAATTGATTTACAGATTCAATGCAATACCAATTAAAATCCCAACAACTTACTTTTCAGAAATAGAAAAACAAATAACCAAATTTATCTGGAAGGGCAGGGTGGCCCAAACAGCTAAAAGTATCATGAAGAAAAAAAATGAAGTTGGAGGTCTCATGCTACCTGACTTTAAGGTGTATTATGAAGCTACAGTGATCAAAACAGCATGGTACTGGCATAAAGTTAGATATATTGACCAATGGAATCAAATAGAGTGCAGATATAGACCCTCTCATCTACGGACAATGGATCTTTGATAAGGCAGTCAAGCCAACTTACCTGGGACAGAACAGTATCTTCAATAAATGACATCTAGAGAACTGGATATCCATATGCAAAAGAATGAAAGAGGACCCATATCTCACACCCTATACAAAGTTAACTCAAAATGGATCAAAGACCTAAACATTAGCTCTAAGACCATAAAACTGTTAGAAGGAAATGTAAGGAAATATCTTATAAATCTTATACTTGGAGGCTGTTTTCTATACCTTAAATCCAAAGCAAGGGCACTGAAGAAAGAAAGAAATAAATGGGAGCTCCTCAAAATTAAACACTTTTGTGCATCAAAGGACTTCATCAAGAAAGTAAAAAAGACACCCAATGGGAGACAGTATTTGGAAATGACATATCAGATAAAGGTCTAGTATCCAGAATTTATAAAGAGATTGTTCAACTCAACAACAAAAAGACAGCCAACCCAATTACAAAATGGGCAAAAGGCTTGAACAGACACTTCTCAGAAGAGGAAATACAAATGGCCAAAAGGTACATGAAGAGATACTCAACTTCCCTGGCTATTAGAGGAAAGTAAATCAAAACTACAATGAGAGAAAAAAAAAACCACAATAAGATACCATCTCACACCCACCAGAATGGCCATTATCAACAAAATAGAAAATGACAAATGTTGGAGGGTATGTGGAGAAAGAGGTACACTTATCCCCAGTTCATGGGAATGTCAAATGGTACAACTGCTGTGGAAGGCAGTTTGGTGGTTCCTCAAAGAGCTAAATATAGAATTGTCATATGACCTTGAAATACCATTGCTAGGTATCTACTCAGAGGACATGAGGGTAAGGACACAAACGGATATTTGCATACTCTATTACTTAGGGTTCTCTAGAGAAACAGAATCAACAGAGAACACTTGCAAATATAAAATTTATAAAAGTGCCTCACATGACCACGGGAATGCAGATCCAAAATCCGCAGGGCAGACTGTGAAGCCAACGACTCCAATGGAGGGTCTGGACGAACTCCACAGGAAAGGCTCACCAGCCAAAGCAGGGATGGAGCCTGTCTCTTCTGACTCCTTCTTAAAAGGCTTCCCATGATCAGATTAAGCATCAATCATTGCAGAAGACACTCACCTTTGGCTGATTACAAATGGAATCATTTGTGGATGCAGCTGATGTGATCAGGATATAATTCTATGAAATGTCATCATTGCAACAGACAGGCCAGCACTTGCCCATCCAAACAAACAGGTACCACAACTTGGCCAAGTTGACACATGAACCTGACCATGACATACATCAATGTTTATAGCAGTATGATTTACAATTGTGAAGAGATGGAAACTGTCAAAATGTCCATCAACAGAAGAGTGGCTAAACAAATCATGGTATATACACACAATGGAATATTATGTATCTGTAAGATAGAATAAAGTTATGACGTATGTAAAAATATGGATGGACTGTAAGGAAATTATGCTGAGTGAGATTAACCAGAAACAAAATGACAAATACTCTATGGTCTCACTGATATGTACTGACATTAGTGAATAAACTTGAAAAATTTCATTGGTAACAGAGACCATCAGGATATAGAAATAGTGTAAGATATTGGGGAATGCCTAGAGTGTATAATGATAGTGACTAAAGGTACAAATTAAAAAAAAAGTCTTTGCACGAGAAAGAACAAAGGGAGGCCATTACTGTAGGGTGCTGAAAATAGATAGTTATTAATATTTTAAAATTTCAACTTATGTGTGAGACTAAAGCAAAAAATGTTTACTTGGTACAAAATTCATGTTTTGACTTGTGCATTTCCTAATATAACTTATGTAAACACCTTAATTGCACTTCATAAGTACATGGAACTTTGAGTAAGACATGAGATTTTGTTGGTTTGTCCAGAGTGATACCCCAATGAATCCCAGAGGGATTTGATCAGTGAATGGAAAAGTATTTGCAAAGTCCCCTCTGGGGAATGGTGAGAACAGGGGAAAATTCAACCTCCCCAAGATGAATTCTTGATATTCTCACAAGCAGTGTGGACAGTCAATGCTATAGGCTGAGCCCCAAGTCTTGGGGTCTGTTCATATGAAACTTAACCCCACAAAAGATAGGTCAACCTACTTAAAATTAGGCCTAAGAGTCACAACAAGAGAATCTCTTTTGTTGCTCAGATGTGGCCTCTCTCTCCAGCCAACACAACAAGTAAACTCATTGCCTTCCCCCTTCTACGTGGGACATGACTCCCAGGGGTGTGGACCTTCCTGGCAATGTGGGACAGAAATCCTGGAATGAGCTGAGACTCAGCATCAGGGGATTGAGAAAACCTTCTCAACCTAAAGGGGGAAGAGTGAAATGAGACAAAATAGTGCGTCAATTGCTGAGAGATTCCAGACAGAGTCAAGAGGTTATCCTGTGGGTTATTCTTAAGCATTAAATAGATATCACCTTGTTAGTCAAGATGTAATGGAGAGGCTGGAGGGGACAGCCTGAAAATGTGGAGCTGTGTTCCAGTAGCCATGTTTCTTGAAATGATTGTATAATGATATAGCTTTCACAATGTGACTGTGTGATTGTGAAAACCTTGTATCTGATGCTCCTTTTATCTACCTTATCAACAGATGAGTAAAACACATGGAATAAAGATGAGTAAAACATATGGAAGAAAGATGAATAATATGGGGAATAAATATTAAAATAAATTTAGAGTGAAATGCTGATAATCAGTGAGGGGGAGGGGAGTATATTATGTATGAATTTTTTTCTGTTTTCTTTTTATTTCTTTTTCTGAATAGATGCAAATATTCCAAGAAATGATCACGATGATGAATATGCAACTATGTGATAATATTGTGAATTACTGAATATATATGTAGAACAGAATGATTAAAAGTTAGGAAAGTTTGCATTTGTTTGGGGCTTTTTTTGTATTAAAAAATTAACAAAAAAATCAATTCTATTATGCAAGTGCATGAGAGAAGAAGAAGATGAGAAACTACTCATTCAGGAGCATCTCATGTTCCTGGATATCCAGGGTGAGCAAAAGATAAATAGGGGGATATTTGGGGAGAGTATAATATTTAGAATAATTGTCAGAAGTTGCTTTTTTACATTTGATCCCCTGCAAACTTGGTTGCTTTTTTGGGTAGTAAGACAGATGAAGTTGGTTTGAACATAGAGCACAGGAGAAAGCAGGTAATGGTACCAAAGGAGTAAGGCTGGTAAAGAGAAAGAACAAATCTATGTTAAGATCAATGCTGTTTTGATAAAACAATATTTTCCATTGTCTAATATTATCCTTGGCCAAAGGGAGAAATTCAAAAATTTGTAATGGATGAATGAGCAAATTGATGAAAGTAATAGATTAGGGAACTAATTGAGAAACATACTGGTGTAGATAAAAGGAATATTTTAAAACTATATTGAAAGAATACAATGAGATGAGTCACTAGAAATAATTTTGAATCATGAGTATTCCAGAGAGATCTTAGGGGAGTTAGATGTGTTCTGTGAAATGAAAGATGTCAAATTTAATTGTAATTAATGACTTCTGCTATTCTGGAGGTCATTTCTACAAGCCACCTTGGGAGTCTGGTGCTGAGGATAGCAGTACAACATGGGGGAAGGAATCTGGTCATCAAGCCACCCCAACACTCCTCCACATACTAAAACTTGAATGTGAGGGGGAAATTACTGGTCCAGAAAAAAATGCATGAAAATTTAAGATTTGTTTGTTTTCAGCAAATTTGCTCTGAGATCTTATGAGTGAGATACAGATATGTTATCTGATACTCTTGTCAAGATCCCCAGCCTTTTGCCCCTGCCTGCCTTGAACAAACACCAAAGAAAAGAGAACCTGAAGGGAGGGAGAGCTTTGTAAACTTTGTAGGCAGGATCATACGTCTCAAGGAAAGAAGGTAAGTCAAGTCAGAAGAATATTTATACAGAGGGAGGAGTAAAATTAGAGAGCCTAGTTTATCAAAATATGCTGACCTCCTGTTCTCATTTGCT
>PVIY010013865.1:0-58010 GCA_004026745.1 Myrmecophaga tridactyla | reverse complement strand
CCACTGCCTCACCTGAGCCAAGAACCCCTCCCACTCCTGGAATGCCCAGGTAAAACAGCGGTATGCTGGGCATGCTCAGAGAAGCAGCAGCCTAGGTGAGAGCCAGCTTGCAATCTGCAATTTGAATGTTTAAATAGCCAGTGGCGGTAGCCAGCCTGCAGTCCCTAATTTGAATGTTTACTAGCAACACCACCTGCCAACATCCCTGATATCCTTGTCTCCACCTCCATTTGTTTGATCTAATGAAACCCTCTGTAGCTCAAGGAGGCGGATTTAAGACTGAGGCTGCTGACCTCCACCAGCTTTGCTTTGCAATAAAGCTTTCTTCTTTCCCCGAAGTGTTGTTTTCTCTTACTGGCTCAGAGCTCCTCGGAGGGGACTTCATCACCACGCCTCCACTCAGCCTCCCTCCAAGTACCTGCTGAACAAACACTCTGGCATTTAGCCCTCTGGGGGCTCCTCATCAGTAGGTTGATCACCCTTCTAAGCCTGGCTAGGGATTAGGTATACCTGTTAGGTGCTGCCTTAAGGTTCCTCACCTCTCCATCGTTCAACGTATCTCACGTGTAGTGATGCAACTGGCATGTGCTTTTCCCAACCCCACACTGTAAGTCTGTCTTGTTCATTCTCATTCACTACTGCATAGTGCTTAGCTCACTGCCAGGAACTTCCTAGGTAGGTCTTCAAAAATTATATTGAAAAGATAAAAGAATAAGCTCAGAATTTTGGAGAAAAAAAAAAGAAGATAGTGAGTGCATTCTATTCTATGACAATGGACATCATTTGCAATTTTGAGTCAGATACTTATATTTCCAGATACTTATATTTTAAGGGAAACCTTGACTAAGCTGAATACTCCCGAGAAAGGTGTGAGAACTTTAAAAGTCCTTGAAGCCATCCGACAACTACTGCAGTGGACTTCTAGAAGCTCACTCTACATCTACCTCTTAAATGCTGCTTCTGTTTAAGTATTGTCAAGTGCATTTGCCCAGGAGGGAATTCTTTTTTCTTTACTGTAATAGGTAGTGATGTCATTTGGATGGTTACACACATGCCTATCATTTTGTAGCCCAATCATGAGATTTTGAGATTATGAAAGTTTACATGCACTAGCAGGAGAAAATGAAAGATAATGAAATTTATAGTTTAAAAACAAAAACCTCACATTTTTATTAGTCTATTTTAAGAGGTTCTGCAACCAAAGGAATGCATTGGCTCATCATTAAGACTCAGCCCAAAAGCAATGTGCTCTATTAAGTCCTCAGTTTAAGAAACAAAATAACTCCCCCCCAAAAAAAAATTGAAAGTAAGGAGACATGAAAGAGCCACCATGTGAAATTGTTTTATATTGCAGAATATGGTTCCTAAAATTTCATCTTTTTTTTTCAACAAAAAGGCCATTGTCCAAACTAAACTCTAAGAAATTGTAAGAAAGAAAAAATATATATATTTTATGTCAGAGAAATTTCCTGCTTTTATGTTGGCAGTATACACTCCAGTCTGCTTCTGTAACACGGCGTATATTAGGAACATGCAACAATATATCTGATTAGGTCACTAGCTGCAAACAAGAATACAGATGGAAATCTATTTTGTGCATTGTAAACAAGCTATACTCTGAGGCTGAAAGGTCTGGGATGCCACAGTAAAGAGTATCCCTGCATGTCTTTTCTTCTTCCATTTTGGCCTGTAGTTAAGAGTCCAGACTAATATCATTTCCCATTCTCTAGGAAATAAATTAAAAGTCAGAAGCAATTTAAATTACTTGAATCCACTCCCATGAGAGGAATTTGTATACCTCAGAAACAAATGTGGCTCTTTGGTGGGGAATGCTTATTTGCTGTTGACAGCTTCTTAGTGAGAAAGATAGAAATCAGATTGAATTTCGACAGTGAGAAATTGAGAGCTTGTTCTGCCAGCAGGAGGCTGAGGCCTCTAATTTTACCTCTGCAAAACAAAGATGAATCAAGAATATAATCTACCTACTTTTCAAAAACAAAATATAAAAAAATTTCGTGTAGCTGGCTTCAAAGTAAGAAAAATTGCACACAGGGCCAGCTCTATTCTATCTGTCTTGGTATTAATATAATAACTGGATTGTATTCAAAAGCAGATAGAATAGATTCCAAATTCCATTATACTCTCTATTCTGAACTTTTCATTTAGACAATGAAGTCCACAGTAACCCCATCAAACTTCCTTAAACCAAAGGTCTGACAATCCCTGAATACCAAAAGATCTCTAACACACAAAATTAAATTGTGCTTTACTTGCAAAATATTGATCGTCAAAGATATGTTTTTGAAATAGTAGTGATATACAGATAGCCTTCATTAGACTTCAGTAAGCTCCTAATTATATGTAATAAATCCAACAGACAATTCTTGTTTTATAATAGAAATAAAATTGGGCTTTGGTGAGTCCATCAGATTCTTCAAAGACATATTTAGTTTCCCAACATTCAGATCTAATGAACAGCAGCACTGTTTATGAATTGCACATGCAAAGTGAAGCCTAAGGGGGGGAAATCCGTCAAAATATAAGTACCTGGAAAATTTTTTGAAGTTAGTATATTATGGTTGTGGAAGAGATTTTTGCTAATAGAGATATTTAACATCAAGGAATATTTATTTCTGATACCATTGCCCTGTATGTATTATCTCCAGAAGAAACAAGATAGATATGATTATAGAATCAAAAATAAGGGTTTTATCAGGCAACATCCCCTGGGCTCTCCTCTTGCCCACAACAGAACAGAGAAAAATAATAATAATAAAAACAATAACTACCAGGCTACCAGGCAGGATAGTGTATGATGATTCCAGAGACAAAAATCAATCAAACACAAAAGCAAATATAATGAAAGGAAGCATAATAAAGAAAAATTCAAAGCAACAGCAAGGATGCTTGGAAGAAAGGACTACATAACTGTAGAAAATGTAGGATGTTGGTATTTGACTGAGGAATAAAAATAGCAATACAGATTATAGTATATTCTTTTTTAACAAGCCTCAATTAACCATGTATTTTCAACAATTTTAAAATAAATTCATTTCCAGCATATTTAGGCATTAACACTATATACCAATCTAACAGAGAAAAATAATTGGTCTGATTAAGCTTCTTAGTTCAAAATAATTAATTTTATAAAGAAACTGAATTTTCACAGAAAGTAATAATCAGGATAAAAAACAACTTAAGTGCTTACCCAATTCAATCTTAGAATTCTACAGCAGAGAAAGTGCTTTTCCTGTGGAAAATGAATAACTGATTTCCATTTTTTAAAACGTCGTACATTTCCTGAAAAATCTCCTAAAAGCGACTAGAAAAACTGCATAAAATATAATAAGCATCCTTTAAAGGGTATTGGCCAGCCAGAAACAACATGATCCTAGATAGACCCATGGAAATGTAAGATGGAATGAAAAGCAAAGAAAGGAATTTAAAAAGTGTGTGTATCTAAATAAATATTGATTGTATAAAACAATAATAGTAAAAATTGTGGTGTTCAAATATGTGCAGAAAAATACAGGGTAAGAATTACACAGCAGAAGGACATAAATAGAACTAAAGTGTTCCAAGATTCTAGAATTTTTAGGGAAGAGGTAAATTATATTAGACAGGAATAAGTCAAGGATGCATGTTTTAATTTTTAGAGGAAGCAAACAAAATAATAAAGAGAAAAGTAAAATTGACAATTTAATAAATGAGGAAAATCTCATAATAATTTTCAAAATGATTACTCAAGAAAAGGGAGGGTAAAAATGACATAACAGATAGGATAAACAAGAAACAAATAGTAAGTCTGTTACAATAATAGCAAATTGAAATGGCTGCACAAATGCACACACACCCACCAACAATAGAAACTGCACCCATCAACATACGGATGTAGCTGAAGTTATTCTTAGTGTATGTATTAGAAAAAAGAAACAGTCATCCACCTTAACTTAATATTTTTAAAAATAGTTTAAAATAAAGAACAGAAAATCAAATCCCAAGAAAAGAAAGAAAGAAAAAATAGGAGAAGAAATTAATATAGAAGATAAACATACCAAAGAATAAGTCAACGAATATGAAAATTGTTCTTGAGAAAGAGTCCTAACAAAAGTGACTAGTGAAAAGAAAGAAAGAGAAGGCACAGATCATCAATTTCAATAATGAAGACAGGGACAATACTACAGATCATACAGACATTAACAAGGTAATAAAGTAATATTATCAACATCTTTACGCAAATGGATTTGAAAACATATGAAATTTAAAAATTTCTAAATAGCTTAAAACTTAAGAATAAAGTGAGGGGGGAACTTATGACCATCTTTATATATGTAATAAAAGCATTTAGTAAACTTCAAAACTTCTTCATGATTAAAGTAAAAGTTCTCAGCAAATTGGGAATAGAAGGGAACTTCCTTAATCTGATAAATTGTGTCCAAGAGAACACCTATAGGAAACTTCATATATCATGGTGAAATATTGAAAGATTTTCCCAGAATCAGGAATGATGAAACAATGCCTGCTCTCACCAGTTCTATTCAATTTTTAATAATAGAAAAGGCTCTGGCCAAGACTTTAAGATAAAAAAATAAAAGATGTAAATATTGGAAAAGAAGAATTAAGAATGTCAATATATACAGACTACATGTTTGTGTATATAGTTCAATACTCTATGGACAACGTATTAGACATAATAAGTGAATTTAGCAAGATTTCCTGGTAACAAAGTCAATATATATAAACCAATTTCTACAAAACACCAGAAACAAACAAAAAGAAAGTTATTTTCCAAAAATAAAGTGTTACAGGGGGCAGTTCTAATGTTGCCTTTCCCTGGGATCCACAAATATCCTGGGCTGAGAACCAGATACATCAGCCTCAAGGGGTAAAACACAATCTCCTAGTAGAGAAAGGGACTTCTGATACGTTCCTTCCCCTATTGTCCTAAGTATACGTAAATATTCACTGGAGGCAATCTGACCTTGGTGGGCATATTTTAGGAGATCCAGCTCACACCCTGGTGATATATTCATCCCTGCTGGGGAGGGAGTGGAGTTTCTCCACTATGGCAGAGGAACATAAGAAAGGGGTGCTATGCATGGAACATTGCTCTTCACGGAATGAGACCCGCTGGCATCTGGGAAACCCACACCTACTAGTAAAACTGACTTGCTCTGTATCCTCTCTATGTGAGTAAGACTTCTTTCCAGCAGAACCAAAGTCATGCTTTTGCCGGCAACCAGGACACCTGCATTGGAGTAGATTTGACATCTTTTTAGGCGTCTTTCCTCAGATTAACAAAAAGCAATTAAAATAAAGTCCCCCAAAATCAAATACCCAGGAATAAGTCAAAAAACAATGTGAAAGACCTTTATGTTGGAAAATTAAAATCATTATTGAGAAAAAAAGTGTTTATAGAAATAAACAAATGGAGAGAGAAAAAATTTCCATAGATGAAAGGCTCAACAATGTAAAGTTATCAATTCTCCCTAAATTGACCTAAAAATCAGATGCAATTCCAATAACAATTTCAGGTGTGTGTGTTGGTGTATGTTGTAAATTAATAAATTGATTCTAAAATTTTATAGAAATGCAAAGAAAAGTCAAGATGACCTTGAAAAAGAACAAAGCGGTTGCACTCCACTAGAAATCAAGACTTAATTATGAATTTAAAGTGATTTAGAATGTTGGGTATTGATGCAAAGAAAGACCAAAGGGGCAAAATGTGCTTTGTGGACCACCTGCATCTGAAGTGCCAGGGGATTTGTGAAGATGCAGATTTTTTCTTTTTTTTTTTTTTTTGCCTTTCTCTCAAATGCATCTCACTAGAGTCAAGACAGGATGTTTCCTCCTATTTGACATAGAAAAAAGCTCATAATCTCCCCTGCTTCAAAGAGAACAAAAGTCAAAGTCAGAAACCACTTATATTCTGAACGTAAGGCATCAAAGTCATCGATAGCTCATTCATTCCAAATGTCACTTTTATTATTACCTATTTGGGTTAAGACAGAGAAAGTTGCTAATTAATAATAACAAAGGATTCCCAAACTTTTGACATTTATCCATTTAATACCTACTCTGCAGAAACCACAGTTCTGTACACTTTCACAAATTGCCAGCTAACATAATGTTTGACAGAAAATTTTACATTTTTCAGCTGAAAATATTGGGAGTCAGGTGTAAATGCCCAATGGCCTATCAGGATTGTAATCCAAATCCTGTGTCCTAAAGCCTGTATTAAACTGAAAAAAATGAGTGTTTTCTAATAGTCATGATCACCCCCCAAAAGATAAATAATAGCTTTAAATTAGTAAAGGATGTGATGTTTATAGGCAGATCACATTCAAGAAGTAGGGAGCTCTTAGAGAAAGAATAGTAGTGAAAGGAGACAGGAGTCTGTAAGTCAGGATCCAACCAGAAAATAGAAACTGCTCTAGGTATTTCAAACAGAGGAAATTTAATAAGGAGAATTGTTTAAATAGTTCAATGAGAGTTCTGACAAGCCAAACAGAAGACTGTGAGGCAAGCCAGAGCCTAGCAGTGGTGGGAAGGTGCTACCACACTTGAAGATGGAGGAGAAAGGGGATGTGGCAATATTATCTTAGCCCAGGAGCTGAGGCCATCTGGTGAAAACTGCAACAGTGGAAGCCCAATCAATGGGAGCTTAGATAATGGGATTGATGTAGCGGGTGCCAGAGACAACTCCTAAATCAGGATGAAGAGAAAAATAATAGTCTGACTTCTTCCTCTTCCTGGCATTGTGCTCCCATGGTTCCATTGACTAAACCTGCCCAGATGCCAAGACAAAAGGAATCATGGAAAATGAAGTTAAACAAAAGACAGAACAGGGCAGAAATGATCAGGAAATTAATCCGTGACAAAAAGGAAAACGGCGGGCGGCTGCTGTGGCTCAGCAGGCAGAGCTCCGACCTGCCGTGCTGGAGGTCTGGAGTTCGATCCCTGGTGCCTCCTGCCCATATGCAAAATTTAAAAAAAAAAAAAAAAAAAAAAAGGAAAATGGCCAGTACACTGTGTAATCCAGAAACAAGATGGAGAGAACCAAAGACAAATTTCTTCTACTCAACTTCAATCAGTCCTTTATATATATCTTAATCTTCCTCGATACATCCTATTACCTGGGGACAATTTTGTGGGGATAAATTTTCCTCTGGTGACTGAGATTTCGTGATTTCTGCTATCATAGAAAAGTTAATTTTAAAGGGAATCTATAAACCCACTATAAGAACCTTTTTAACTTATGCCATTTTTTATGGCTAAGGTTCATGTGTCACCTTGGCCAGGTGCTGGTCAAGCAAGCACTGGCCTAATCATTACTGCAAGGACATTTTGTGGTTGGTTAATATACCAAAAACCAGCAGACTGGTTCATTAAATCATCAGCACATTGATTGTGTCTGTGGCTGATTTCATCTGCAATTGGCCAAGGGGAGTGTCTTTCACAATTAGCGATGTTTAATATAATCAGGCAAAGGCTTAAAAAGAGAAGTCAGAAGATAGAATCATTCATTTCAGCCAGCCAGCCTCTCCTGGAGAATTCATTGAAGACATCCATAGGAGCTGTCAGCTTGCAGCTTGCTCTACTGAATTTGGACTTGTGCATTCCCACAGTTGTGTGAGACACTTTTATAAAATCTCGTATTTACAGATATCTTCTGTTGGTTCTGTTTCCCTAAAGAACCATGACTAATACAACATTTTATAAAATTTAGAATACCAAAGGCCTGAAAAAATTCACTCATGACCCCTATTTCTTTCCCATTTATCTACTGAACTGACTTGTTAATAAGCAAGATCATCACACATCTGGATAGTATTAAGAGTGTGCTTATGTCAAAAGGACAATTCTTGCACAATTCATGGGGCATCCAATAGAGAATGGTAAAACCTGGTGAGACCTTCAATGATGCCTGTATCTAGAGAAAGATGAATCATTAAAATTAGCTTTTTTTTTAAACTGAAAACTCTTATCTGCCTGTTTGCAATAATCATTTATGGACTGACTGAACTTGGAAAAATAAACATTAGGCTGTAGAAGGGTTTAATGGCCCTGCATCATGAAAAAGAAAATGGTAGCAAAAGTCAACCAAATATGCCTCCAGGAGAAAGTACATGGCTCCCAAAGGTGTTTCTATTTCTTCCTGGAAACAAGGCTCAAGAAATATGTCAGAAGAGGATGACACTATAGATAGACTATGTATACATGGCAAAGAACAGCTGAGAGTGAGTAAGCTTATACCAGTGGAAATGGGAATACATTCCTTTTCTAGTTGTCCTGCTACTTCTATCTTTCTGCAGAGTTGAACAGAGAAAGCCATCTATTGAATAAATACAATAATGCACTCCTCCCACTGTATCGCTGTGAGTAGTAATATTTAGGCGTATCCATTTATTGCAATAATTCTCAGATTGTGGATTTTAGGTGAGAAAATCGCAAGAAATGAGAGTAATTAGTGGTATTTGCATAGTTAGCAGGGCTTGTTTTTTAATTTAATCAATTTTATTTGTTAAGATTTGTATTTGATTCGTACTAAAGCCTATGCTAAATTTGCAATTCAAAAATTATACATATAAGAAATTATATATATTACACACATATAGATATTGAGTGCTAACGTATGTAATTGACTATTTTTTGACTCAAGAATGAACGGACTCATTGCTCTTGTTTGTTTCTTGAGGCAGTGAGATAGAGTTGGGAGAACAAAGGCATTTGAATTCTGAGTCTTTTCTTTAAAAACAAATATAAACAGAATATGGTATTTTAAAAAACATTTTTCTCACTTTCCGATTCTCTACCTGCTTAAGAAGTTTAAAGCATTGTTTGGTGTGGTAGGCAAGGCACACATGTTCCTCCAGCACATCTCCCCATCTTCTCTCACCTCAGTTTTTAATTAAAGTACTATCAATTGGGTAAGTGGAACAACATACATGGCAATCATGTACAGGAGGGGAATAAAAGATTATTCACCAAAGCATAAGCTGTTAGGACTTTCTCAGCTGTCTGGTCTTCTGAATTTAAAATCACATGCTGAGCTCCCATGAAACGCCAGTATCCAACTCTGTGGAGAGAGGAGGTCAATGTCAAAGTAGGAAAAAGGATTGGGGTGCCCCAACAAATATCAGAGCCCCAACAAGTATCAGAGCCCCAACAGATATCAGAGCCAAGGAAAAGTTGTCAGGAATCTCACATGCCTAAGATTCCTGAGCCTCACCTGGGGAGATACCAATGGCTAAACTGATCACAGACCTTTTCAAGGACATGCCACAGGTAGGAATACCCAAAGAAGCAGAAGCCTTGGTTCTGTACAAATGAACAGGAAGATGGTTGAGCTTTGACCAGTGAGTCCATTTGACATAATGCACGTTGTGTAGTTTGGATGCCTTGATTCAAGTAGCAGCTAAAAGTGATGATGAAGAGTTCAAATGGAGAAAGACTCCAGCCTGTCCTTCCCATCATCTCCTCTTCTGGACCCTCTCTGAGGCTTTATAGGAAATTCTTGGACTCTCCAGAACATTTTGACAGTCATCCATCTGGGACATGACTGTCACCAGTACTTAACTCTTTCTCCAACATGCCTGACAAATTTCACTTTTTGTCATTCCTGCATGTACTCTGCAAATGGGTGGCCAGATTTCAATTAGCACAAAAAGATTTCCACCTGTTTTCAATCATCAAAACTAAGGTCGTGTATTTCATCTGGCCTCAATTCTCTGATTTGGTCAACTTTGTAATGTTACATTGGAGATACATAGGTTTATAACAGTGGATGCAATAAAGGAGTATAAATGGATACTTTCAAGTATTTACTATGTGAAAACTGCTTTAAATAAATAATTCATTTTATGATTAAATAAAATCATATTATTTTTTGGTGGACATTATTTATTACATCCACCATTCAGATGAGAAAACCGATCTGGAGCATGCTGCTTAATTTCTCTGGGCCTCTAACAGTTAAAAAAGAATGAAACTTAGATTTGAAACCATGTTTCAAATATACATACAACACACACACACACACACACACACACACACCCTACAAATGGCAACCCACTAAAGTCCTAGAGAATAGAGTATCTCTTAAGTAGGCTAACTCATCTATTAGTGCTCATCTCAAGGAGAAGAGATTCACTTACACTGATGGTTGGCTGCAGGTTTTGATTTAAAGAGGGCTTGATTCTTGTATTAAGATTCTTAGTATCAAGCAAAACTGATTCATAAGTTTAGTCATAAATTTAGTTTATTATAAGATTACTGATTACTTCAAGACTTATATTACCGTATATTAAGACACATGTGAAACCCACATCATCACACAATGTGATGTTAAGTTGTATGGGTCACAGATTCTCAAAGAAGCAAGAAATCAACATACAGATGTAGTCTTAGAGAGCTCCATGCAAGAGCTGGGATGTCAATCAGCCCTTTTAGGAAAAGTCAAATGAGGATATGCAGATATGAAAGTACAGAAAACATTGTTATTCTGTCCACCAGTCAGTTGTCTTGATTGCACGCAACAGGAACCAATTCTGACTACTTAGCACCAGAAAAAGAATTTAATGAAGGATATACTATAGCTCACATAGCCAACAGACAGTAGAGAATGAGACTAGGAAAATGGGCAGGAACGAAGAGCAGCTGTAAAACACAGCCAAGGTCATTTGGTAGGAAGATCCAAGTGCTGATCCACAACCAGAACCACCACCAGACAGCTGATACCAGCAGCTGTGCCATTGATTATGAAGTTCTAAACTCTTCCTGACTCTTTGAATAACTGTCTCAAAATAAAAATTCAAAAAAAAAAAGAAAGAAAGATTAAAAAGATCTTGATGTAATAGGACATTTGGCGGGGAGGGGGGGGTAGGAGGTGGCGATGTGCACTGGATGCCTAGAGGAGGGGAGAGAAAGAAACTCTCCTCTCTTTTCCCAAAGCATTTTCAGTTTCTGAAATGCGAGGCACTCCTATCCTACATACAATAGGGAATTTCTTCTAAAGACAAAGGAGATTTGAATGCTGGGTAGACGCAAATTTTTCAAGTCCACCAAGTTCTCCCCCAAATGAAAACCTCCAAAAAAGTTGAAAGATTTCAACAAGTGTTCACCATATTTACTTTGCTAAGAAATAATGGATTTTTATGTACAATTAAGCAATCCTTTTTTTAAGAATACACATGGAATTTAAATTATTTGATATTGGATTTTAGTGTTGAATGTATTCTATGTAGGAATTCTGTAAGGATTTTGAATATTTAATTTTTCAAGAACCACCATCATAATTCCCAATGATGTGAATATTGGAGAGGTATAACAGTGTTAGGAATTCTGTCTGAATTCTCCCTACAATAGCAGTGTTATCTTTTCCAAGAGCTTCCTTATTTCAAGAACTGCCATATGAAATGTTCTGTGGGGAAGCTAGAAAACACTAAGATCTTAGCAAAGCAAGTTCTACTGAAATGTCCCAAACATGAATTAATTCACTGATAGTGAGCTGCTGACATTTCCATGGAGACAAAGAGAAAGTCCCTAAAGACTGGCTATTGATAGCTCAACAACCTATACCTAAATAGAAAGGGTAGCAAATAGGGTAAGATTAGGAATTACTGAGAAACAACAATGCCTATAATTGTGCTAATAATTTTACATTTATAATTTTAAATCAACAAATTTGCATATGCCTTCTCATTTTTAACTTTCCAGCAATTTACTTCACCTCTTTAAGCCTCACTTTTACTCGCCAGGAAAATTGGAGCAAATAATCTTGCACCGATTATCACACTGGATTGTCATGAAAATTAAATAAATGATAGAATGTAAGCAGTGTTTTAGAAACTTAAATGCAAGAGATCATGATAATGACAGTTACACGTGATGGCTCAGCCCCCATCTGAGTACTCCAAACATTCAGAATCGTGTTCTGTTCTTTGCTTTGCTGCTCCTCTGAGAATCTCAAGCTGGAAGCACACTTTTCAACACAGCTTTGCTGGCTCCAAGACACAGATCCACTCTGTACAAGATAAATTGAAGCTTGTTCCTAAAAGTACACTGGAAGCTGCCAGGGGAGAAGAGTTATCAAAGAGAGGACATCAAGATGTCATTCATTCTTCCCACCTGCACCTGTGATTGAGAAGAATGTTTTCTTTAATACAACTTGATATTTGAAAAGAAAACAACAATATGAGGTCCCTTCTTGTCATCAGTTGCATTATGCAGTAGGGAGACAAATTTGATCTAAAACATTTTGGTCTATGACAACTGGTGGAGAATGCCCACAGATCATGGAAGTAGTCACCTTTATTCCTGGGGAAGCTCAGTTATGGATGTAGGATTCCAGTGTGGCAATGAACAAAGTGTTGGAATTCATAGATAGGGTACATAGATATAACTTTATACACTATGTTTTGGAATTTCAATATTTCTAAAACCACCCTAGTCAAAGCCACCACCATATCTCCTTCGGTCTATGGCAAAGGTTCCTAACCAGTGTCCTTGCTTCCATTTCCTACCCTGCTCCTTTTCAACCTATTCTTCAAAAGGTAACAAGTCATTAATGCATGTGTGTGTACGTGTATGTGTGTGTGAGTGTAGAGTCCCTTGCTCAAAAGTCTCCAATTGTTTCCCATCATATTAAGAACAAGATCCAAAATATTTTGTTAATGTGCTGTATTATATTGATTTCTTTTCTTATGTTGAACCACTCTTGCTTTCCTGGTGTAAGCCTCACTTGGTCCTGGTGTATCATTCTTCTAATGTGTTGTTGCATTCGATTTGCTAGTATTTTGCTGAGAATTTTTGCATCTGTGTTCCTTAGGGAAATTGGTCTGTTCTTTTTCTTTCTTGTAGCATTTTTAGCTGGTTTTGGTATTAGAGTGATGTGAACTTCATAAAATGAATTAAGTAGCATTCTTTTTTCCTCAAGATTTTGGAAGGATTTGAGCAGAATTGGTGTTAGCTCTTTTTGGAATGTTTGATAAAATTCCCCTGTGGAGCCATCTGGTCCTAGAATTTTCTCTATAGGAAGTTTTTTATACTGATTGAATCTCCTTTTTCTTATAATTAGTTTGTTGAAATCTCCTCTTTCTCTCGAGTCAGTGTAGGTAGTTTGTGTATTTCTAGGAATTTGTCTATTTCATCTAAATTGTCTAGTTTTTTCACATATAGTTGTTCATAGTGTCCTCTTATGTGTTTTTTTTTTCTTCAGGATCCAAGATAATGAGCCCCCTCTCACTTCTGATTTTGTTTATTTGCATCCTCTGTTTTTTTCTTTGTCAGCTGCTAGGGGGTCCATTGATTTTTTTTATTTTCTCAAAGAACCAAGTTTTGGGTTTTGTTGATTCTTTCTATGTTATTTTTGTTGTGGTGGTTATACAGTTAGTTTATTTTTGCTTTAATCTTTGCTATTTATCTTCATCTATTTGCTTTCAGGTTAGTTTGCTGCTGTTTCTCTAATTTCTCCAGACAAGTAGTTAAGTCCTCAATTTTTGTTCATTCTTTTTTTTTTAATATAGGCTTTAGGGAATAAATTTCCCTCTCAGCACTGCTTTTGCCATATCCCTTAAGTTCTGATATGGTATATTCTCATTTTCATTCATCTTCAGATATTTAGCTATTTCTCTAGCAATTTTTTCTTTGATCCACTAATCATTTTAGAGTATATTGTTTAACCTCTATATATTTTTTAAATTCTGGTTCTTTGGTGATTATTAATTTCCAGCTTCATTCTGTTGTGGTCAGAGAAAGTGCTTTGGGTAATTTCAATCTTAATAAATTTACAAAGACCTGTTTTGTGTCCCAACATATAATCTATCCTGGAGAATATTCCATGAAAACTGGGGGAAAAAGTGTGTATCCTGGTGTTTTGGGTTGTAACAACCTAGACATGTCTATTAGGTCTAATTAATTTATCACATTGTTTAAGTTCTCTGTTTCCTTATTGATTCTCTGTCTGGTTGTTCTATCTATCTATCTATGGAGGAGAGTGGCGCATTGAAGTCTCCACTAGTATTGTGGGAAACATATATAGCTCCCTTCAGTTTTGCCAGTGTTTGCCTCATGTACTTTGGAGCTCCTTGATTGGGAGAATAAACATTTATGATTGTTATTTCGTCTTAGTAAATTGACCCTTTTATTAATATGTAGTGTCCTTCTTTGTCTCTTATGGTGTCTTTATATTTCAAGTCAGTTTTATCTGATATTAGTATAACTACTCCTTTGTTTTGATTACAACTTGCATAGAACATCTTTTTGTATCCTTTCACTTTCAATCTATTTGTATCCTTGGATGTAAGATGCGTCTCTTGCAAACAGCAGATGGATGAATCACATTTTTCAAGCCATTCTGCCAATCTGTATCTTTTAATTGGTGAATTTAGTCCATTAGCATTCAAAGTTACTACTGTAAAAGCAGTTCTTGAATCTACCATCTTATTATTTCAGTTTTGTCAGTTCTATATATTCTTTACCCCTCTCTCTTTTCATCCTTTGAATTACCCTTACTGGTAGTCTTCAATTCTGCGTCCTCCTCCAGACCTTGCTCTCCTCTCTTTCTCTGATTTTTTTTTTCAGCTAACAGGATTCCCTTTACTATTTCTTGTAGGGCAGGTCTTTTGTTAACTAGTTCTCTCAGTCTTTATCTGTCTTTGAACATTTTAATCTCTCTCTCTCAACCATAAAGGACAACTTGGCTGATAAAGAATTCTTGGCTGGAAATCTTTTTCATTCAGGATCTTAATTCTATCATACCACTGTCTTCTCACCTCCCTGGTACTGGTTGAGTAGTCCAGACTCAACCTTATGTCGTTTCCCTTGTATGTAGTAGGTTGCTTTTCTCATGCCGCTTTCAAGACTTTCTGCTTCTCTTCAACATTTGACAGTCTGATCAGTATGTGTCTTGGAGTAGGTTTATTTGGATTTACTCTTCTGAATACCAATGATTCTTATATTTGTGAACTTTTTGTTGTCCGTCATTTCCCTGAGATTTAGTTCCATTTTTTTCCATCTTTCTTGCCATTTTTTCTTTTGTGCACTTGAGTTCAATTGTTCTGTCTTCAAGTTCACTTATTCTTTGTTCCCCTTCTTCAAATCTGCTGTTATGTGTCTCTAGTATATTCTTTATTTGGTCTATAGTATCATTTATCTCTGTTATATCTACTATTTTTCTACCTATTCTTTCAAATTTTTCCTTATGCTCTTCTAGTGTATTCTTTTTTTATTTTTTTAACTTTTTATTGTATAATATAACATATATACAAAGCAAAGGAAGAAAAAAGCAATAGTTTTCTACAAGTAGTCAAAGGACAAGTCCCAGAGTTTGTCATGGGCTAACATACCATCATCTCAGATTTTTCCTTCTAGCTGCTCCAGAGCATAGGAGGCTAGAAGGAATGAATATCTTTGTATCATCACAGTAGACTTTTTTCTTTTTTTTGTGAAAAATAACATATATACAAAAAAAAGCAATAAATGTCAAAGCACAGTACAACAATCAGTTGTAGAACAGACTTCAGAGTTCGGTATGGGTTACAATTCTACAATTTTAAGTTTTTACTTCTAGCTGCTCTAAGATACAGGAGATTAAAAGAAATATTGATTTGGTTATTCAGCACTCATATTCATTTGTTAAACCCTACCTTCTCTGTATAACTCCACCATCACATTTGATCTTTCTATCCCTCTCTTTAGGAGTATATGGGCTATGGCCATTCTAACTTTTTCATGTTGTAAGGGGCTGTCAATAATATGAGGTAAGGAGATGGAACTAGCTGATGTTCTGGAGAGGCTGGGACCTCTAGGTTACAGAACTTATCTGATCCAGGGACCTATCTGAAGATTGTAGATTTCTGAAAAGTTACCCTAACACATGGAATCTTTGTAGAATCTTTTGCCTAGGTGTTTTAGTTGGAGATTGGCAAGTTATGATAGGTAGCAATGTCTAACTGAAGCTTGCATAGGGGTGACCTCTAGAGTAGCCTCTTGACTCTATTTGAACTCTCTCAGCTGCTGATACTTTATTAGTTACACTTCTTTTTCTCCTTTTGGTCAGGATGGAATTGTTGATCCCATGGTTCCAGGGCCAGACTCATCCCTGGGAGTCATCTCCCATGCCACCAGGGAGACTTTCACCCCTTGATGTCATGTTCCATATAGGAGAGAGGGCAGTGATTTCACTTAGAGATTTGGGCTTAGAGAGAGAGAGAGAGGCCACATCTGAGCAACAAAAGTAGCTCTTAGGCATACCTATAGGGAGGCTAAGCCTCTCCACTACATACATAAGCATCACAAGAGCAAGCCTCAAGATCAAGGGCTTGGCCTATTGATTTGGGTGTCCCTAATGTTTGACATAGTATCAGGGTATGATACTGATGGTAAAGTTTAATAGTTTCATATTTTTTCTCCCACCCCTCAAGGGACTTGCCAGTACTTTTTGGTTATCTGCTTATTATGTTCTAGGATGGATACAGGCATTACATTAAGCTGTACAGGATTAAGGCCCTCATTCTTATTCTGGGCTCCCTGTATTTCAATTGTTCAACTGAGCTGTGCAGACAGGTTTAATTAGATTATGTGCTACAGAAAATTTAGGTTCCAGGCAAAATCAACCGTTCTTCTTTTGGTCTCAAAGAGTAGGTGCGGTTCTAAAATATAGATAATACCTTCCTTACCCCCGTGTTCTGAATTACCTTTATCCCAACCTAATCGGCCTTCTAGTGTCTTCTTGATATCCTTTATTTTATAAATATCCTTGAGTAGTTTTTCCATATTCTTTGTCCCCTCTAGTGTTTTTATTTGATCACTTAGTTGGTCCATTTCTGCCAGAATCTTCATGTGCTTTCTGATTTTCTGCTGCATCTGGAGCATTTATTTGATTATCTTAATGATCTTATTTTGCAAATTGGTTTCCTGCACTCATCTAAAATTTTGTATTTCTTGCATTGAAGGTCCCCTTTCTCACTTGATTTGTCAGTAATTCCCTGCCAAATCAAGGCCCAGATCTCATGTAGGGGCTGCAATTCTGCTAGGGGGTCTATTAAAAGTTATGCAGAAAAAGATACATAGGTGGTTCAGTGACAGAATGCCCACCTGTCACACAGGGGACTCAAGTTCTATTGCTGGCCCATGCACCAAAAAAAGAAAAAAAAAACTTGAGGGTCTGTTAAAAACTAGGCAAAAACAGATATACAGGTGATTCAGTGGTAGAAAGTTTGCCTGTCATATGGAGACCCAGGTTCGACTCCCAGCCCATGCACCAGATAAAGAAAAAAAAAGATAGTAGCATGCATCTCAGCCCTGCCTCTCCATCCATGATTACCTGAGATCCTCAGGTTTCTATGGGTAAAACAGAGAAGGACCAGGACCACCTGAGCCTCCCTCAGCAGCTAGCCATCAGGTTACCTCCACCCCTCATCCTCTCTTCCTCCCCAGGGTGAGCACTCCCCAGTCTCCATCAAAACCAGGCACCCACGGTGGCCTGCCTCAGGAGTTGGGAGGAAGCACTATGCACTGGCCAAGTGGTCCCTTTGCACAGAGGAGTCAAGTTCACTGCCCTCCAGGCTCTCTGCAGGAACAACCAACCATGGGGCCATAAGGGAAAATCTATCAAGCCTGTTGCAGGAGCTGGCCAGAGCACTGGAACAGGCCGCTTCCTTGGGACCAGTGCCCCCACCCTGAATGCTGCCCACCCCCAGTAGGCTCGCAGTTGAGGACACTCATCCCTCTCTCTCCATCCAAGTCTCTCCATTTCAACTGCAGCCCCAGTTGTTATTATTTTTATTTTTATTTTGACCCTATTCTTGTTGTTCCACAGAGCTTGGTGAAGTCAGCACACCCTACTCCACCATCTTTGTAGGTGTAATTTGAATAAAAAATATGGTCCTTGTGGCTCAGTCTCTGTGCTAAGCCATAAAATTAAACTTAGGAATAATAAAGGATATCCTTTATTTACATGCATCTCTCAAGAAACATTTAAAAGAATCAATTCATATTTCACAGTTATCTCTCAAGTCCCACTGCCCCATCTTCTATTCTCAAAACTTTGGGGCCACGCCAGACCCTTTCTGCGTCTTTCTCAAACTTCAAATTCCCCGTGACTCTTCTCTTTCTTCTTCCCCTTTTCTTTCCCCTCTTTATCATTCCACTTTATTTGGACTTTTTATTGTACTCTCTCCATTTCCTTTTCCCTCTCCAGGATCTCTCACTCTGCCTCTCTCAATCTAACTATACAACTGGGATCCAACTATTTTTTTTAAAAAAAAGGAATATTATGCAGCAGTAAGATGAAATGATGTCCTGAAGCACATGACAAGATGGATGAGCCTTGAGGACTTAATGCTGAGTGAAATAAGCCAGACACAAAAGTTTAAGTACTGTATGATTCTACTTTCGTCACCATAGCAAAGGTAAAATCAGAAGCTTCTAATACAGAATATAGGGGACCTAGAGAGACACGGAAGCTAGAGATGGGTGAATGGGTAGCTAATGAAGTTGAACTCAAATGTAAGGAAATAGAAGTGAAGATGGTTCACTAGTGGGTCTATAAGTAATAGTACCACATTGAAGGTGACATGATTGAAAGGGGTTGTATAGACCCATGTGTCCCCCTGATTAACACTTGCATAAACTACTTCAAAAGTATGAATCTTGCACAAAGAGTGTATAAGTTCAGGGTATGGGGAAGACTGCTATTGCATGCTATGGGCTACATCTAACAGGAAAACACCAACAGTACCACAGCAACTGCAGGGGTAAATAATGGGGGGAGGAACAAGAGCTAAGGGGAGGTTTAGACTTTCTATTTGGTGAGGGTGTGTTTATTGGTTATCTCTCTCTTGGGAACAATGAAATTATCTAAAATTGAGAGTATTGATGGACTATTGACTTTGGACATCATACATGATGCCTAATGAATGGAGGTGGCTGAAGGATGCACTAAATGAGAAGTAAGTTGGCCAACAATGGTGCATACAAAAAATCAAATATTGTGCTGCTACAAAAAAAAACAAAGTTATGAGGGATGCAACATTGTGAATGAACCTGTGGGACATTTGGTGAGGCAAAATAAGCCAGAAATAGAAGAGCAATTATTGTATGTATCATTTCAAAAATACTTTTAAGAAAACAGGGGCCCAGATCATAAACTCTTATAGCAGTCACATTTAATCTGGAGTGATAATTACTATTGCTGGGTTTTAAGAGACTGTTTTATGGTATGGTATTTTGAGACAAGAATGAAGCTGGTCAGGTTGGGATTAGGGTAATTCAGAGTACAGGGGCAAAAAAGACATTGTCTATATTTTAGAACCTCATCTACTCTTTGAGACCAAAGGAAGAAACGTTTCTTTTGTCCAGAACCTAAATTTTCTGTAGCACATAGTCTAACGCAGCCTGTCCGGATAGATCATTTAAACAGTCCAAACACACAAAGCCCAGAATAAGAATGAGGGCCTTTAATCCTGTGTAGTTAATGTAATGCCTGGAAACATCCCAGAGTATATTAAGCAGATAATCAAAAAGTATTGGCAGGCAGGCCACAGTGGCTCAGCAAGTAGAGTTCTCGCCTGCCATGCTGGAGACCTGGGTTCAATTACCGATGCCTGCCCATGCAAAAAAAAAAAAAAAAGTACTGGCAAAGTCCCTTGAGGGATGGGAGAAAAAATATGGAACATTAAACTTACCATCAGGAAAACCCCTGATACTGTATCAAACATTAGGGATACCCAAATCAATAGGCCAAGCCTTGATCTTGAGGCTTGCTCTTATGATGCTTAGGTATGTAGTGGAGAAGCTTAGCCTATGTATAGGTATGCCTAAGAGCTACTTTTGGAGGCCCTCTTCTGTTGCTCAGATGTGATGTCTTTCTCTCTCTAAGCCCAATTCTCCAAGTGAAATCACTGCCCTCCCCACTAGGTGGAACATGACATCCAGGGGTGAAAGTCTCCCTGGTGGCATGGGAGATGACTCCTAGGGATAAACCTGGCCCTGGCACCATGGGATCATCAATTCCATCTCGACTAAAAGGGGGAAAGAAATGTAGTTAATAAGGTATCAATGGCTGAGAGAGCTCAAACAGAGTTGAGAGGCTATTCTGGAGGTCACTTCTATGCAAGCTTCAGTCAGACATTGCTACTTATCATAACTTGTCAAACCTCAACCAAAACTATTCCAACCAATCCTAAGGGACACCTAGGGTGTAATATAAAATTCTACAAAGGTTCCATGCATTAGGGTAACTTTTCAAAAGCCTACAACCTGTAGATGGGTCCCTGGACCAGATAAGTCCCAAACTGCAGAGGGGCCAGCCTCTCCAGAACTACCAATATGGTAGTTCCATCCCCCATACCATATTATTGACAATATGACAAAGTTAGAATGGCCATAGCCCAAATACCCCTAAAGAGTGAGAGAAAGATCAAAGGTGATGGTGTAGTTATACAGAGAAGGTAGGGTTTAACAAATGAGTATGAGTGCTGAATCATTGTATTGATATTTCTTTTAATCTCCCGTATCTTAGAGCAGCTAAAAGTAATAACCTAATAATGGTGGAATTGTAACCCATACCAAACTCTAAAATCTGTTCTACAACTGATTGTTGAGATGTGCTTTGAAATTTATTGCTTTTTTGTGTATATGTTATTTTTCACAAAAAAAGAAAAAAAGTCAATTGTAATGATTAAAATATATCTATACATATTCCTTCTAGCTTCCAGTGTTCTGGGGCAACTAGAAGGAAAAATCTAAGATGGTTGTATGGTAGCCCATGACAAATTCTGGGATCTGTTCTGTAACTACTTGTTGAAGAGTGCTGTGAAAACTATAGCTTTTTTCTTCCTTTGCTTTGTGTATGTTATATTACACAATAAAAAAAAAAGTTTAAAAGAAACCCGGGACTGGCTTCCTTTTCATGTGTAGGATGCCTTTCCCAGCCTGGGTCTGTTTCAGGTTTTTTCCTTTTTATGGATTATGGTCATGCTTGCTGGTTTCAAGGAGACTGAGAAACCCAGAGGGCCCCTAGAATTAACAACGAAAACTCACACTTCTATTCTGGTGCAGAGTTCAATCCTAGCAGGCCAAGGGGGCAGAGATCTCAAACTGAAGGTTTCAAGTGAAGCAAGATATCCTCTCCATACATGCCTAGAAATGCCCAGGACTTAAACATCCATCAGGATGGTGATCAGTTCATGTCCCAAGCAAGGACGCTTCTCTGCATCAGACACATTAGGGGAAAGGCTGTGAGTTCCCCCAGTGCCTAAGAATCCTACACCGCATGGAAAAACAGACACAACCCTTTCCACCAAGGGCCCTGCGGGCCTTTCCTGTGGGTGCTACAGAGAAATGGACAATGGTGGCCTTTGCAGGAGCTTGGCCCTGGAGATGCCCTTCCAGGGCTGTCCATCCAGGGCAGGAGCTCCTATAGGCGCTACATCCAGGCCTCCAAGGACAAAACCACTGGGATGCTGGCCACCCTAGACTTCACCACACCATTGGTCATCACCCAAGGCACAGGAGCTTTCACAGGGAGAGCAGCAATTCTCCACGGTCCAAAGCAAAGTGTGGCAGAACCAAGGTCTCCAGAAGACCTGGCCTCCTTCCTTGCCAGAAGCAGGTGCTATGAAGAACTGCACAGGGTCTCAGCTCTCACCATGGGTGTGATCTCAACCTGATATGAAAACAAGCTCTGAGCAATCGTGGCCCCTCATCTTTCTGCTCCTCCTGTTTGGGGCTGTGTTTTGGAGGCTACCTAATTATTTGGATTCTGACAGGTGTCACCAATATAAAAATATACATTTTAACCCATTTAGAAAAAGTCATGTAGTCACAGAAAGGGGGCCTGAAGGTCTGAAAGAGTTTGATGTTATCAGTCACATCATAAGCAGTGAGATATAAGACAAAAGCAATGCTTTGCAGGTCATCCCACATTTTTTGCTATCCAAAGTATCCACAGGGGTTTCTAGTGACCATATTTTCCAAAGCTCAAGTCAGGGATGCAGGCTGACAGCTTTTCAATTCAGGCTCGCCCCAAGGGAAGAGACAAGCCATAGGGTTTTCCCGATGCTGAGGCTCGATTTCAGAGGTTTGCCCTAAACATAGTCCACAGAGTTCTCTGTCAGAACTCAGATGCACCATCCAGCTTACTACTGACAAATGCCCTTCTTCCATTGGCCTCACCCAGCTCCCTCCCCACCCGCTGCCCCACCCCTCATCCATCACAAGGGTTAAGTTTGGCAGGGGTGGTGTCTGGTGCCTACAGGAGGAAAGTGGTTATACCCCATCTCCAGATACTGGACTGGCAGTGTGACCCCACCACCACTGATCCCGCCCAGCCTCTCCCCTTCTTGTGCAATTTAAAGCATGACTATTTTTAAATGAGCAGGATAGGAGAAATGTAGCATCCCTTGCCCCTCACATCATGCATTCCCTGTGGGGAGGGCAGAGTGAGTTATTTTCTCTCAAAGCCCCTAGAACCTTTAGTTTTCTCTGGGTGTCCTCCTAGAAGACCCATTGGCAGGTCATTGCATACATCCATTGGGAAACCCAACTTGTGGGCTTACCACCTGCAGAGCAAACCACAGGCCTGGCTTAAGTCTGCCATCTCCACTCAGCCTTGGGGAGCCTCCGCAGGCCGCCGTGCAGGAGGAATGAGGGGGCCACTTCCCAGCATTGCTCGACACGGTGCTGGGGCCAGAACAGGGTCGTGGGCCCAGGGTGGACTCCCAAGGCCAGGGGGGCCCCTGTGCATGTGGGCAAGGGATTGTGCTCCCCTGGCGCCTGAGTTTAACTCCCAGTATGCCATGTGCCAGTGATCGCAAGGGTCCCATGTGAGGGCATCTACTGAGCAACTATGCATTGTCCGGTGCTGGGCTTGTTCAGGCTTGTACGGGACCTGAAATCACGTGCGGGTTTGAGTGCACTATGGGTCTCTGCAGCCACCCAGCTGCACAGACAGGCCCCGGCCTGTCCAAAGCCATTCTCTGGAATCGTTCGCCGAAATTCAAAGGCAAAACCCAATGATCCAAGACCACTTCCATCCAGCACACATTTTCCTTTACTGTTGGCATTTTTTTTTTAATTGTTTTAACCAGCAACACTTCACGCTTCCAAAGTCCATATTGCATCTTTCCCGGATCACTACACAGAAGTATTACAGTTAGACAGCTCTCAGTCTGGCCTTGGCTTGCTTGGATGAAACTTTGTATATATTTTGTACAGCATAGATTCTAAATTGCAATGATGTGCTATGCAAAAAGAAAAAGGTTAGCAAAATTGTAAATGTCATTATTTTAACATGTATGTTAAACATGTTTAATGATGTTTCATTTTGAAATAAAATTTATGATTCATTAAAAAAATAAAGCAAGCAAATAACTCATTTAGTTTGCAAAGAGTGGATCAGAGTAATACTAAAATTATAATAAATCCTATCCTTATTTGTAGGGATATATATAGTTCTATATGTGACACTCAAACTAAGGACCAGAGAAGGGCACTCAGCTAACAAACACCGGAGCTAAGAGTAAAACTCAGGTTGATTCTGAGGAGACACTGAATCTACTGGGAGACTCTGAAACCCCAAATCTGCCTAAAAATCAGGATAATTTGAGACTGCATCCCCAGCCATGAAGCAGGAGGAGAGGACGCTTAAGCTGCTTAGACTCGCTGTGCCCCTTTTTGGAGATATCTAAGAAAAAGGACATGAAACACATTCACACGTGTATTTATATTTATTCCTTTCACCAGTGGCCTCCAGAAGGAGAGCTCAATGCAAGGGTTTGATTTCGCAGCAACCAGCTTGTTGCCATCTTAGCTCTGTTTAAAAAGGGCAAGCTATGTCGATGGGCTCCAGCCCATTGCATGGTGTGCCAATTTGGTGAGGTTTGTCATCTGTCTCTAATAGCGGTGGGCCCCAGAAATGGCACAGAGGAATTTTCTGCTTTCATTTCCACAGCACTTGAGAAAAAATCTGGGGGCAATTTTTTAGTCTGTATCAGTATTTCCTAATGTTTTTATCTCTTAAAATTGCTATTTAATTCTCTCTAGACTTACATTCAAAGCTTAAGGCAGAGTCCATCGTTTGGTAGCTGTGTTCCATCCAGGAGGTTACAAAAAAAAGGGGAGGGGGGGTGGAAGGGCTGAGCAAGGAACTCAGGACAAGGGAACTGGGGGACTCATAGGCAATTTCTGGCTGGAAAACAGAGCCAGCCTTTTCTGTCCTTTTAACTGATGCATATTTGTCTGCAAAATTATTTCCTTGACTAGTAATGTATTCAGTGCCTCTGAGTCTGGCAGTTTTTCTATTTTACCTTTGTCATAAATGTTAACATTTTACCCATTTTCTTAAAGTTAGAAGTTATATACTGAAAGCATAGCAATCAATGTATTTAAGCTCTCGACATTTAGAGATGATAACCCCTACTAATTTTTCAATGCTGGCATTGTCATTTAATTGACATAAATGGCACATAGTATTTAACTAGCTACCTTCAAGTGATATAAAAGAAGCATCTTTCAAAGTCAGTTAATTTTCTTTCTACTGTATGTTTTTTATGCCTACACAAATCTGGTAGTTTATGTAGTGAACCATCTGTATTTCGTGTATTTTGTTTCCAAAACATTCACTCTTAAACATGATACTCTGAACAAAGCCCATGTACTTTAATATTGAGAAGCCACTGAATAACTCATATATGTTTTCTTTTCCTTCCTCTCATGATGGTGGGACTCTAACATTCACCTTTTGATTGATGGTCAGTATTTGAGACCCATTTGAAGTTCCAAACTGAATAAGCCACTCCCTTATCATTCGGTCCTGATGTAAACCTAGATGTCCTAAAGATGCTTGGCCCCATGGAACCAAATGGTTGCTGCTTCCTAATTTGTCAGTGGGGTGGGTTCCAGGCACCCACCATGTGGAAGTGTGTGGCTTGGTAATAAGAGATTCCTAAATTCTCTCAGGATGAAAGTCAATTGTCCATAATGACTCATCTCTGTGGCCACAAATTTTGGGACAGCTTGTTAACAAGAGAAGGAACATGAACTATGAGGGTTCTGAGAGGGAGTTGGAATAAGGGGGAAAAAGAGGTAAGGGAGAGAAATTAGGAGGGAAAAGGTGGAAACCACTATTTCCACGTGCTTTCTCTCTCTTGTCAAAATAAGTGTGGCTGTGGTATATACATACAATGGAATATTATGCAGCTTTAAGACAGAATACAGTTATGAAGTATGTAACAACATGAATGGACCTTAAGGACATTATGCTGAGTGAGACTAGCCAAAAACAAAAGGACAAATACTGTATGGTCTCACTGATATGAAGTGACATTAGTGAATAAACTTGGGGAATTTCATTGGTAACAGAGCATAGAAATAGGGTAAGACATTGGGTAATTGGAGCTGAAGGGATACAGACTGTGCAACAGGACTGGATACAAAAACTCAGAAATGGACAGCACAATACTACCTAACTGTAATACAATCACGTTAATACACTGAATGAAGCTGCATGTGAGAATGATAGAGGGAGGAGGGCTGGGGGCATAAATGAAATCAGAAAGAAAGACAGACGATAAAGATTGAGATGGTATAATCTAGGAATGCCTAGAGTGTATAATGATAGTGACTAAATGTACAAATTTTAAAAAATGTTTGTGCATGAGGAGGAACAAAGGGGTGTCATTACTGCAGGGTGCTGAAAAGAGATGGTAATTAATATTTTAAAATTTCAACTTATGTGTGAGACTAAAGCAAAAAATATTTATTTGGTACAAAATTTATATTTTGACTAGTGCATCTCCTAATGTAACTTATGTTGATGGCTTGATTGAACACCATGGGTACTTGGAATCTTAGGTAGGACATGAGATTTTGTTGGTTTGTCCAGAGTGATGCCCTGATGAATCCCAGAGTGATTTGATCAGTGAATGGAAATGTATTTACAAAGTCAAAAGAATGGTGAGAACAGGGAGAAATTCAACTTCCCCAAGTTGAATTCTTGATATTCTCACAAGCAGTGTGGACAACCAAAGCTACAGGCTGAGCCCCCAGTCTTGGGATTTGTTCACATGAAACTTAACCCCACAAAGGTCGAGTCTACTTAAAATTTAGGCCTAAGAGTCACCCCTAGGAGAGCCTCTTTTGTTGCTCAGATGTGGCCTCTCTTTCCAGCCAACAGAACAAGTAAACTCACCACCCTCCCCCTGTCTACATGGGACATGACTCCCAGGGATGTGTACCTTCCTGGCAACGTGGGACAGAAATCCTGGAATGATCTGAGACTCAGCATCAAGGGATTGAGAAAACCTTCTCCACCAAAAAGGGGAAGAGTGAAATGAGACAAAGTATCAATGGCTGAGAGATTCCAAACAGTGGAGAGGTTATCCTGGAGGTTATTCTTACGCATTAAGTAGATATCACCTTGTTATTCAAGATGTAGTGGAGAGGCTGGAGGGAACTGCCTGAAAATGTAGAGCTGTGTTCCAGTAGCCATGTTTCTTGATGATGACTGAATAATGATATTGCTTTCACAATGTGATTGTGTGATTGTGAAAACCTTGTGTCTGATGCTCCTTTTATCTACCTTGTCAGCAGATGAGTAGAACATATGGAATAAAAATAAGGAATAGCGGGAACAAATGTTAAAATAAATTTAGTTTGAAATGCTAGTGATAAATGAAAGTGAGGGGTAAGGCGTATGGTATGTATAATCTTTTTTTTTCTGTTTTCGTTTTATTTCTTTTTCGGTTGTCTTTTTATTTCTTTTTCTGAATTGATGCAAATGTTCTAAGAAATGATGAATATGCAACTATGTGATGATACTGAGAATTACTGATTATATATGTAGAATGGAATGATACATCAATGTTTTTGTTTGTTCTTAATTTTTTTAATTAATAAATTTTTAAGAAAAAGATACTCAAAAAATAATAATAAAATAAGTTTGGGGTCTGTCTTGGTTTCCTATGGCTTCTATTATAAAGTAACACAAACTGGATGGCTTAAAGCAACAGACACTTACTGTCTCACAATTCTGAAGTCTAGAAGTTGAAAATCAAGATATCGGCAGAGACTTGCTCTGTCTGAAACCTGTAGGAAAGAATACTGCCTTTCCTCTTCCAGCTTCTGATGTTCCCTGGTGGTTGTCAGCTTCCCTTGGCTTGTAGCTACATCTGCCTCCCATGTGCTTCACATGAGCTTCTCCCCTGGGTCTCCTCTCCTCTTCTTATAAAAAACTGGTCATATTTGATAAAGGCCCACCCTAATCTAGTTTGGCCTCATTCCGACTAATCACATCTTCAAAGACACTTACATACAAATAAAGTCACATTCACTGAACCAAGGGTTTGGACTTGAACGTATCTTTTTGGGAGATGCAAATTAACCCTTATCAGGGTCCTGATAACAGACCTGTAAGATTCAGTCATTGGAGCAGGTCTTGCAACCATCTAATTCAAAACCTTCCTATTTTAAATAAGAAAACGATGAACTAGGGAGAACTTACGCACATCATAGTGCCAGCTTTCCCAAATCCCCACCTAGTGCTAGTATCATTCTGCTTTGCTAACTTTTACTAAAAATTTAAAGCTCACATTTATGAAGAACTTATTAATATTGAGCAAAACTACTTGGCATTTATTATTCTATTCAGTACTACATTTTAAGCAGCCACTTGCACCATCCTTATTTCATAGTTAAAGAAACAGTCTAAGGAATTTCAGGCACGGTCCCCAAGGTCTCCAAATGAAAGAGCTGGATTTGAATCCAAGTACTGTATCAATCAAATCCTTTCTCACATACTGCAACATAAGCCCTTCCCTCCCACTAACTGTGCTAAGAGCAAAACCACAGATGTTCCTGTTCCGAAAGAATAAATAATGCTGTGCTTTTCTGGGGAGTAAACCTTAAAAACAATCCCAGGAGAAAGCTTTAAAGAAGATGCATACTTTTCTAAATTAAAAGCCATTTTAAACAAAATGGAAAATATCCTGTTGTGTCTCATAAGTATTTAGTGTGTGAAAACAAGAACTTGGCAAGAAAAACTGGGCTCATGCTGTACCCACAACTCGGGAGTACCCAAGGACAGACAAGAGCAAAAAAAGACAAAGCAATCCCAGGAATTAATCAACAAAATATACATCTATTACACCTTGGCTGGAAATGATCTGTTTATAACACACAAATGTGTCATCTCTTCTTGGTTATTTTACATTCCCATTTAGGAACGTTGGAGGAAAAAAAAGAGTGGAAATAGTGATTGCGAATAGTCTGATTACCTTGACAACTACCATAAGCCTCTCAGGCATGACACTCCTGCAGCCTCTTCTACAACTCCATGAAATTCTGAACATCGTTTGGTTCCACTACCTACAGGGAAATACAATTCTCGTCAGGAGTTACCTGCGGCTGATGCAGCTGACAAACGTCATCTAATCAAGTCTATAAGTATCTCAGACAGGTGCGTCTCAACCCCAGCCTAGGAAATCACCCTGAATAATTCATTACCTGATATGTTTCTCTCAGCCAACGTTTCTGAGAGTAAAAAATCACGTTGTGCCACTCTGTATGTAGAAAAAAATGAAGAGTCTAGGGTTCTCACAAGAAACATCACAAAACTCTTTATTATTATTATTTTAAATCTATATTGGGGAAATCCAAGCCTGGCCACCCCATCACCAACTTCCTTGTACATCTCTATACCCATCCCTTGGCTCTTTCCTGATTCTAGGATAATCCTCTCCACAGATATAAACCCATTTCTACATCAGCATCCCTCCTCTTAGCATCTCAGCCTAGCCATAAGCATGAGCACACTTGCTTTGAACCTCCTGTTCATGGTGACCCAGATCTTTCCCTAGTGCCACCCACAATAGGACCAGAAAAGAGCAGAGTCTAGGTGGGTTCCACTGCCCTTCAAACTGGCTCTCCTTCTGGTCCTACCCCTACTTCTGACTGCCATCACTGGGAAGCTAATTTTGCTTAAACCCTGCAGCTCTCAGGCTGGTCTGGACAGGGGAGATGCTCCTATCTCCTTAGATTCAGCACAAAGCTGATTCTCCCCTTTCCCAGTGATTCTCAGATACACCTGAGAGGCTTGTGAAACTACAGATTGCAGAATTTCACCACAGAGTATCTGACTCAGTAGACCTGGAGGAGATTTTTTAAATCCCATTTCTAAGAAGTCCCCAGATGCTGCTGCTAGGGGGCTCACACTTGAAGAATCTCAGAGTCATATTAATGTTTTCCATTCTGGCCAGTTCTTAAGAATCACCTGGAAGTGCCTGAAAAAAAAAAAAAAGTACAAAGTGTTAGACTCCTTTCTCTGTGGATTCCCACCCAGTAAATCTCTAGTTTTCACAAGCCCTGCAGGTGTATTTTTATAAACAGTCATGTTTGGAAAACTCTTGCATTTGAGTTGTCAAGAGCAAAGAGTGGCTCCGAACCAACAGCTTTAGCTTAATTATGATTTGGTGGAAGATAGTCAATGCAGGTGAAGAATATGTATGACAATTGTCTCTGACATTCTCAAATGTATCATTGATAGATTTGACTATTCAGAAGCAACTGCACGAAACTATTAAGTTCTTCGAGTGTAAGGCTTGTGTCATACTTGGCTTTTCCTCCAAGGTTTACACAGTACTGAATAAAAGACTAGTGGAAGGGAAGAAGGAAAGAAAGGAGGGAGGGAGGAAGAAGGGAAGGAGGGAGGGAAGCTGAGACCTATAGTTATTATAGTAATTTTGTGGATACTCAAGATTAATTCCTGGGCCACAGACTGGTGGGCAGGAGGGGTCCATCAACCTTAATGAAATACACTTCATTGACTGCCTAGCTTTCCATCCCAGTGCTAAATTGCCCCAACTCAAACACATCATATGGAGATACAACTTAAATTCCTTAAACAGTGCTATTTGAAGACTAAAGGATTTGCAAACGTCAACTCTCTGCTTGCTGAGGAAGTCCCAGGCACACCTATTCAGTGTGTACACACCTAGTGGCCACCTCCCAGCCCCTGCCCACCCCTGGCCCAGTCCTCGCCTACCCCAACACATACTCCTTTTCTACTGTGCAGATGTTCTAAAATGTTCCCATTCAGCAACTCTTGGGGAGATTTCAGATCTAACAGAGTGGCCCAAATACACCTTAAACACAAAGCTAGAGACTAAAACGGGAATATGCAGCCCCAGCTGCTTATCAGGGCAGAACGGTCGGTGGCAAGGCCCCTCCCCCTCGGGCAGCACAGGCTTGTCTCTCCTCTCCAGCTGGAAGTGCACCCTATGGACCTGCTGCCGTCCACCCACCCTGACCCGAGCAGTTGGCCTCCCCAGGAGATCAGCCATGCTGCAATCTCTTCCCCTGCTCTTTTGGACCCTTTGTGCTGTGTAAGTGCTAAAGCGGTCACTTGGTGGAAGTTTCTGTTGTGACTGAGCCTGCGTTGCCCGGGACGTACCGTGTAGCAGCTCCCCTCCGTGTAGCCCTCACAGCTATTGAGACTGCAGTCTTTGTGACCCCCGCGGCACATCAGAACCACTCAGGGAACTTAAAAAAATGCAGAAGCCCAGATCCAGCCTTGCAGTACTTCTGTTTTAATTGGTCGAGGATGGGACCCAGGCATTCAAATTTTTAGAAAGAGTTCTAGATGATTCAAATCTAAAGCCAAAGTCGAGAACCACTAAGAGCTACTGCTCTTAGAAACAGCATCTCTGCTTTGTATTAACAGGAAAAGAGCAGTGATTGGGGTTCAAAACAGCCATAAGGTACTACCTGAATCACACCGAACAAGGCCCTTAACCTCTAAATTTCAGTTTCATCATCAATCAATGAGGATAAACTATCTACTGCTTTCAGTTATTCCTGAAGAGTAAGTGAAATAAAAATATCCATTCACTCACTCCTTCACTCCTTCAATCGGTATTTTATTCATCCACTTAACAAATATTGGTTGACATTTGATATTTATTAATATTTGCTATTCATTGGTCATCACTCTTATAGGCCTGTGGACAGAGCAGTGACCAGGCCAGACAATACATCTCTGCCCTCATAGGATTCAGCAAAGTCCTAGAAATACTGTACATTTTCAATAAATTCTTATAACTGGTATCCAAACTGGAGAGAAGAGTGGTTATCTGCTCAACATAAAATAACAGAATGAAAGGCAGGATATTATATGTATTTTAAAGGAATATGCAAATTAATTATTATAGTTGTTTCTTTGGTTATAATGGAAGTAATATTAATCTGATTTATATTATAAATTTGAAGCATTTTTCACTTTTTTCTCTTTTCTTCTGGTATCCCAAGGAAGAGATAGTCATAGAGATCCCAGAACTTGAAATCTGAAAATGAGCTCAGAGATCACTGAATAGCAACCACTTTTTCTACAGATGAGGACTGTGCAGCCATCTCAAGTAAAGTCCCCTTCTATTAGGCTTGTTGGGGCTCTCGGGTCAGGCCTGGGGTGTTTTCAATCAGCGAATCCTCCACAGTGCCCGATCATTGCTTTACATGGTGTAGGTTCTGAAAAAATGTTTGTTGACTAGAGAATGAATGAAAAATGTGTAAATAAAGGTCAATGGCAATCTTTGCTCAAGAAATGCACATTGAACATTAGGCAGCCAAAGGGCAAGCTTTTCAATATGGTATTTTAAAACATGAGGAAAAGCCTAAAAATAACTCATCTTCTCTGAAATAGCACTATATGTAAGCATGGCAAAGTATTAAATACATTTTATAACAAATAAGTCTCTTTTCAGTGTAAATTAATAAATTCCCTTTTCACATTATTTTTAGCTATCTAGGTCCTTAGCCTTTACTTAATGATGATGCACTTGATTAAATAAAATGAAAGAAAAATGAAAGTTCTTTCAGATGTTGAAATGAATAATGAGTTTTGACTTAATCCAAAAGCAATTTAACTTTAAACATTCATATGAAATTAAATGAGCCATTGAATTTGCTATATAAGCAAGCATTAATCTTATCAAACTATGAAAACTAGAAAGTTATACAGTGACCCATTAATTTCAGAGCCTAATACAAGGTTTGTTTAATGCCTGCACTCCATTAAAAAGTCTTATTCCACAACATAAGTGCTTTTTCATAAAAGTTTAAGCCCCAATTCATTTTTTTTTTACTGCTCCAATCTTGTGATAATCGACTCTTTGACAAGATTACGGCTGCAAATCTGAATATGCTACGTAATGTTGTCATGTAAAACAAATTTTCTCATGGCTGGTTTCCATCAAAAAAGCGGACGTTTGCATCATTGGCAGGACTGTGTTCCAGCCCACTCTCCCTTCATCTGAGGACATTTCCTCTGGGTAAAATAGTTTATAATTCTCCTGTTACGTAAATAGATACCCTTTTAGTTAGAAGCAAAACATTTCGCAGAATTACACAAACCAAAAGCAGCATTCTAGTACATGTGAATCATATGCTGTAAGCAGGTACTGCTCAGTGTTGAAATTTTAAAACATGTGCTTATTTTGACACATTTAGAATATTTTTCCATCTAAAAAATTGAATCAGAATTTCATCGGAATTTTTAGGTTCCAGGTGCAATCAACCTGTTTTACAGTTGAACCATAATTGAATAAAAGATAACGAAAAACAAATGAAAAGGGAGTAACTTTGCACTTATTATTTTATGAAAATATTTAGCTAAATAGCAAATCTGTAATGCTATTCTACGTGGCATTTCTTAAACCCCCGGTCTACGATGTGGAGGAGAGGAGACAACGGATAGGCAAAGTCAAATACAAGTTTTTCCACTGGCAGACAAAGGTCACTGTCAGTTTTATTATATTTATATGACAAACTGATCATTTCATGATAATAGAGAAGGAACCAAGGAAATGAAACATGTTGAGAATATGATCAAAGTGGTGTAAATTCACTAGTATTACTTATTTCATTGCATTGGGCTTAGATTAAGAAATTTACAAAGTTTACATATTTTAAACCCTCACTAATAAATTTTAGTTCTTCTTATTTAGGAACTGGCTAATAATTCGCTAGAGGTTTTGTACTGATATTTGAAATTACAGTAGTGAATTTAAATAATGATGTCTATTATTAAGAAGGATTTTGTAGCGTAAGAAAGCAAATCATTGGAGAATTTCTTTAACAAAACAAGCATGGCTTGCAATATAAATCTATTCATCCTGGCATTCAAAATCTCTATGCTCTGTCTCCTAGATGTAGAGTATGCAGGTTTTTTCTGTATCATTCATTTGGCATGGTGACCATTCATATTATTTAGGATTTAATATTTTAACACTGTCTCTCTGCATTTATTACTTCCCCAATCCAGTGCCTGCATAGCTGGCTGCCAAAATGATATTACCACTTAACAATATATAAGATTCTACAGAGGTTCCATGCACTAGGGTAACTTTCCAGAACCCTACAGCCTCCAGATGGGTCCCTGGACCAGATAAGTCCTGAAACCTAGAGGGCCCAGCCTCTCCAGAACATCAGCTAGTTCCATCTCCCTACCTTATATTATTGACAGCTCCTTCCAACATGAAAAAGTCATAGCCCAAATACCCCTAAAGAGTGGGAGAAAGATCAAAGGTAATGATGGAGTTATACAGAGAAGGTAGGGTGTAACAAACGAATATGGTTATTGAATCATTAAATTGATATATCTTTTAGTCTCCAGCATCTTAGAGCAGCTAGAAATAAAAACCTAAAATTGCGGAATTGTAACCCATACCAAACTTTGCAATCTATTCTACACCTGATTGTTGTGCTGTGCTTTGAAATTTATGAGTATTTTTGTATATACAGTATTTTTCACAAAAAAAGTCGATTATGAAGATAAAAAAATATTTCTTCCTTCTAGCTTCCTATGTTCTGCAGCAGCTAGAAGGGAAAATCTGAGAGGATGGTATGGTAGTCCATGACAAACTCTGGGATCTGTCCTGTAGCTACCTGTTGAAGAGTGCTCTGAAAACTATAGCTTTTTTCTTTCTTTTCTTTATATATATGGTATATTATACAATAAAAAAGTTTTTAAGTAATGACATTGCCACTTAAGAGTGCTCCAACCAATCTAGTGGCTTTGGCTGGACTAAGCGCAACCTCATCTAGCCAAGTCCAGCACTACTAAAAGGAAACTTGAAGGTGGTTTAGAAAAGTGTGTTTTATTTCTTTGTACTCACCACAAAACTTAAAGCACTTTTTTACGAATTATAAGCATTCATTCCACTTGATGATGGATACTTTAATATTTTGAGTTGTCCTAAGAAAAGAAAGGAGAGTACGTAACTTTCCACTTTGAAATTGGAGAAACATGTGTTTTGGCATTTAAAAAAAAATGTTAATAAAAGGAAGTGTTGGGCATCAAACGCACTTGTATCTAAGATGTCCTAGCAAGTTACCACTATTGTGAATGTTTCCTGATTAAGAACTGAATCCTCTTCATATTTGGGGGAAGCCCCTCCTTTTATGAGTGTACTAGTTTGAAAGGATGTATGTCCCCGAGAAAAGTCATGTTTTAATCAAAATCCCATGTTGTAAAGGCAGAATAATCCCTATTCAATACTGTATGTTTGAAACTGTAATCAGATCTCTCCCTGGATTTAATCAAGAGTGGTTGCTAAACTGGATTAGGTGACAATATGTCTCCACCCATTTGGGTGGGTCTTGATAAGTTTCTGGAGTCCTATAAAAGAGGAAATATTTTGGAGAATGAAGGAGATTTGGAGAGAGCAGAGAATGCTGCAGCACCACGAAGCAGAGAGTCCACGAGCCAGCAACCTTTAGAGATGAAAAAGGAAAACACCTCCCGGGGAGCTTCATGAAACTGGAAGCCAGGAGAGAAAGCTAGCAGATGACGCCGTGTTTGCCATGTGCCCTTCCAGTTGAGAGAGAAACTGACTGTGTTCGCCATGTGCCTTCTCACTTGAAAGAGAAACCCTGACTATGTTTGCCATGTGCCATCCACTTGAGAGGGAAACCCTGAATTTCATCGGCTTTCTTGAACCAAGGTATCTTTCTCTGGATGCCTTAGATGGGACATTTCTATAGACTTGTTTTAATTGGGATATTTTCTCGGCCTTAGAACTGTAAACTAGCAATTTATTAAATTCCCTTTTTTTAAAAGCCATTCATTTCTGATATATTGCATTCTGGCAGCTAGCAAACTAGAACAATGAGTCTTAAATTCAGGGTTACCCAATATCCTGCCAAAAAATCAGCATTTTTTCATCAGTTAACCAGAGTTGTTTCCTGGCATCTGCAACCAGATAATCCAAGTGGCACATTATGTCTTTGATACTCTATTTACCCATCTCTAAAATTGGGGATCTTATAACCTATACTGGCTACCTTACAGGATTGAGAGGATCAAAGGACCAATAGAAGTAAAATTACTTATCACAGAATTGGCATATAGTATGTCGTCCACAATAGTTTGTTCTTTTCTCTTAACATTCTCTAAAAGCACTTTAAAAAGTCCATTTCAGAAAATCTTCTAGTTTTTATAAAACTGGAAATGATTTGTTCCTAAAGTATTATCATCAACAAGTGAGCTCATATATGTAAAAATGACAAACCATTGCCTAGCATATGATAATCACTCAAAAACATTTTCTTCTTTCCTCTTAACAAGAGAAAAAGAATGATCCAATTTCAAACTTTATGCCAATGATCGGCTAACCAAAGCCATAAAATGTGTAAGAACTATTGATTTGCGTTTACTTTGCAAACACAACCAAGGATGTATCAAAAAGAAAAGTAGTGTATATTAGTAAGACTATGGAAATACGGCCAGACTTTCCTGGGTTGTGTTTTCTCTTTTACTGTGGGACCTTTTTAACTCAACCTCTTAGAACCTCAATTCCTTCATTTGTAAAATAAGGATAATTATATCTATCTAGCAGAGTTACAATTAGGATCAAAATACACAATACATGTGGACACGGTTTAACACATATATGCACAGACTTTATCATCATCAACTTGATATTTATTGAGATGTATCTGCTGAAAGAACCATCATACACATATGTTAATTTTGTTTCACTACTATAAATATACCAAGCTGAAAACAAATGCAAATAAAAATACAAATATGCCTATATGGCTATTACTTTTTCTACTGCGAAAATTCCCAGCAGCAAGAAATGTTGCCAGAACCATAATGGCCCTTTGTTTAAGACTGACAGGACTGTGTTGCTAGTATTCCAACAGAAACCAGGAATTAAACCAGCAGAGCCATGCTCATTTCGAGCTCCATTAGAACTTGGGCAATCGTGCCTATGGAGACCACCAGAGAGAAGGACACACCTAGCCAAGCTCTCATTCACCATTAAGCATACTCTGTGCAAAGATTTTATCATGACAACACCCATTCCCATTATCCTATGGACTTCTTGCCTGGAATGTTTGATTTTCTTTGGCAACTAGATTTCAATTCTTATCTCAAATCAAGACCCCACATTTGCCAGACTGCATCAAACAAAAATTTTTTTAATGGCCTAACAATAGATAGATGATTAAAGATAGATAGAAGAAAGGAAGGAGGGAGAGAAGGAAAGGAGGGAAGGAGAGAGGAAAGATGGGAAAGAGGGAGGAAAGGAGGGAGGGAGAGAAAATAGGTACATCAGTGCAGATCAGGATGGGTAGATAGATAGAGATCATGTGATTGAGTTTCACCTGCTTGATTCTATGCTAGGGGAGCTGTGGAAAATTCCATTCTTCAGCTTGCTCCAAATCAATGATTCCTTTAAGACATGGCCTCTAAGAAAATGTACTCTCAGTCAATAAAGTTTAACAGAACAGTCCTTGAAGGCAACTCATCAAATGTAACAGGTTTAAGGTGTGGCAACTCCTCTAATGTGGAAAATTACAATTAAATAATAAGACAAAAGTATAAAAGGAAAAATTAAATATTTTTCATTAGTTTTAAAGATATCATAAATAAAATTTTTAATTAAAATCACTTTTTTGCAAGTCTTTCTTAAGCTCTTAGATTAAAGGTATTCTAGGTCAAGATCATCCTTTAAAAGAATGTGTTAGTCCAGGATTAAATATTCAAGGATGTTACTAGAGGAGGCACTTATGTGAGAGGAAATGGGGAGAGAGCTGGAAAGGCTAGGAAAACCATCAGACTGAGAAACAAATCTGACCCCAAATGGAGAGAGGAAGGGGTCATTGGGTTGAAGCTTCCTGTGCTGCCATGGAGTCTTAGGAAGCTTAGGCAAGGCCACCAGGGAGTCCTCAAGCCAAAGTCAGCCATCAGAGGAGTCCCTGGAATGGGCCTGCCTTAGTATCCTGTCACATCAGTCACTGGCTGGGAGCTGCCAATGGGAAACATCTTCTGGGCACAAAAGCTGGGATAGATTGGAGCTCAGAGCACGGCAGCTGAGGCCCTTGGTCATTTACACTTGGATATCTGCAAGGCACGGTCTCATGGCTGCCACAAGAAGAAAATACATGTTCCAGCTCTTTTCAATTTCCTATTTTATTTATTTTATTGATATCATGATCAATGTGCAAAACAATTCCTTAGTGCTTAACAAATACTCTAGGAGAAAACTATCTGCATTGACTCCATATTCCCAGCAACTTACTCCGTGAGACCTGTTCTTTGAAACAGTGGTTTGGTGGTTGAGTGGAACATTCTCTCCCCTACTTCCCTACCAGTGCCTTCACAATGAGGATAGGATCCCAATATAGTTTGTCAATGTCCAGGACGCAAATTGGTCTGTGTTTGCTAATGGTCAGGATCACTGTCAAGTTACGCAGTAACCCACGTGACTTGCTCTTATCTTTCATTTCTTTCCTCAATGTGTTGGGGACATACCGCATTTTGCCAATCCAGCTATAATACATACTATCGAATGGCTGGCTTAAACAGCAGCAATTTATCTCACGGTTTTATAAACTATAAATCCAAAACCGAGGTGGCAGCAGGATCAAGCTTTCTCTGAAAGCAGTAGTGTTCTAGTGGTGGCTTGTCAGCAATCCATAACTCCGTCTCTGCCTCCATCACATGACTCGTTCTGTCTCTTACTCCTGTGTCCAAATGTACTCTGCTTAAAAGGACTCAGTCATCTTGGATGAAAGACCTTATTCACTTTGGCCTCGCTTAACTGTAAGTTCTTCAGAGATCCTTAATACAAATAGATTCAATCCCACAGGATGAGGACCTGAACACGTCTTTGTGGGTGATACAACTCAATATGTAACAGTACGAAATTAACTGAGGATCTATCTCCACAGGGCATAAAGGTGCTTTAAGTTCTCTCATCAATACTTTCTTCGCTTATATATTGCAGCAGCCCATAGCGTAATAAGGTGCTGGATTTGAGACTGAGGGGAAGCGACATTCTGACTTAAGCTTAAAGCATATGCTCCAAACCTGCTTTCCCAGAATGCTTCTCCGAGTGGCACTGAGCCACAATAATAATGCAGTGGCTCTTTGTTTCCATCTCATAGTACTCAGTGTGCTCAGTTCTTCTGCAGGAATTCCACAAAGAAGGAGATTCCTGAGTCTCAAGATGCAGAGTCAGTCTGATCATGTGTGGGAATCCTACTATAATGTGGGAATCCCAGACATTTTGATGAATAAATTATTTGAGAATTAATTACATAATTCATTTTTGATGTCTCCTTTTTTAGACGTTGTGGTTGAAAATATCTGTGTCTAATCAGGAGAACTTTCAAAACCAATCAGAGTAAAAGGTTGATATTTAAATATGTTTATCCTCGGAGGCAGGTGTTCTCATTGATATACCATACCCTGGTTCATAAATGTAAGGTCAACTTAAAATTGCAGGTCTTACGGAAAGGGAGAACTTTAGAGTGGCAATGTACATGATAAGTAGAAATACAATTTCACGTGTTAAGCCCCAGCATTACTGAGGGCTCTTCTCCACAGGTTACCCCCAATTCTGGTTTTATCAAGAGTTTTGTGATTTTTCATAAGTGAGTATATGTTTTATATATATATGTGTGTATATATTTATGTATGATATAAATATACTTACATGTGTGCATGTATAAGCACACACACACATGTTTATACCAATGGCCTAGAGAATAGCCATTTCAATGGTTATGTTACCTTTAATGATGAAGGCTACAAATGCTTACCAATATCCATGGTCCTTGTAACACCTCCAAACTACATTCCTCAGAACCATACATGTAGGTGAAGCCATTTGACTGAGTTCTAGCCAATGAATTCATGTCTAAGTGTTATATGCCACTTCCAGGCCTGGAGTCCCCAAATCAGTATTTTGCCATCTACTGGCTTGAATTGTGTCCTCCAAAAAGATATCCTCAAGGGCTAACCCACAGTACCTTTCTATTGTTGAATAGCTCTGAATAATCGAGAGCTCTTCCTCATAATGAGCTAAAGTCTGAATCTATTATTTCAAGACATCAGGTTTGTTCCTTTTGCCCACATAAAGCAAATTCATTCCTACCCAGATGATAGTCTTTTGGTCCTGGAGGACAGGGATCATGTCTTACCACCCCTGATTTTTCTATTACAGTAATCTAACATAGTTAAGAGTATGGAAAAACAAAGACAGGGAGCCACCATGGCTAAGGGAACTGTAAAGGCCTTTATAAGAAACATTTAGATTTGGCCTTTTAGTAAAAGTAGAAGTTTGATGGATAAGGAAGATAGTACATGACAGAGGAAGAAATTTACAGAGCAAAGTTAATAAAAGGGCTTGAAAATTTCAAGATCATAAGAAACTCAGTTAAGACATGTAGTATGGGATGATAAAAGAAGAAGTTGGAAAGAGAAGGTCTATTTCCATATTGCAACAATAGCATCAGCATCACCTAGGAACTGTTAGAAATGCTTAAATCCTGGCCCTCCCCAGACTTACTGAGTCAAAATCTGCATTTTGAAAAGATCCCCATGTGGTTAGTAGGCAAATTAAAGTTTGTGGAGCCCGGAAGTGATAGACAATCTACATAGAGACTTGGCAAAAGCTTTGGCACTCAGGAGATAGAAAAAGAGAACTTGACATTACAAACACAAACTCCATAAGTAGTATTTTCTCAGTTTAGTAATTGTTTTTCCATCTTCAATTACATATGGGGTATATACTATCATATTTTCAGTGCTTACCGTGTCTAAAGGTTTTAACTTAACTCTTCTTTTATGTCTAGGATTTTGAACTTTATCCAGTAGGGAATGGGGAATCATTGAGCCAGACAGTACCACAATTTTTTTTTTTAATTTGCATATGGGCAGGAGGCACCAGGGATCGAACTCCAGACCTCCAGCACGGCAGGTCGGAGCTCTGCCTGCTGAGTCACGGCAGCCGCCCCAGTACCACAATTAAATAAGAATTCTGGACTCTCCCTCAGTAAATATATAGAATGTCAAAGCAGGAAGATGATGCATCTAAGCTGCTGCTAACTTTGAGAAGTTTTGTCCAGGTTGCTTGGAAATACAGGATGAGATATAAATGCTCCACCCACTCTTCTGTTGTATATAACTTATTCCTTGTTTAAACGATTTAAAAAAATCTCCTCTTGAATAGTGAATATAGTCCCCCATCTTCCAACCCTACAGATTTCTTTGTCCCTCTGACTGTTACAGTACAGCTCCTCATTTCAAATTCAAATCAGCCTTTGTTTCCAGTTGCAAAGAAGTCCTGAACCTAATAGTCTCTGGACATAGTTCACTCTAACTATGACACTCTTTGGCTAGTCAGATGAAGACTGGGGCTGACAAGCATGCTTTTTCCCCTAAGGTATCCTAGACTCCAAAATGTTGTAATGGTGCAGAACCACTTATTTCAGATCTATGCCCACTTCTGCTGATTAAGGGAAAGAGACAAGACAGGGCGACAGTGCAGGAGTGACTTAGTGGTGAGCCTGTATTACTACTCACACTTGCCCAGTGTCTGGGGTCACCCTTTCCCCATTCTCAGTCACTGTGACTTGGGACGAGTCCCCCTACCTCACACCATATATAAAAATTAACTCAAAATGGATCAAAAATCTATATATGAGCTAAAACCATAAAACTCCTATAAGAAAACATAAGGGAAAATCTTATTTGCCTTGGTTTATACCAAAGGCATTTGGTATTTGCCAATGGTTTATACCAAAAGCATGAGCAGCAATAAAAAAATAAATTGGATTTGATCAAAGTTTAAAACTTTTGCACATCAAAGAACATTATTAAGAAAGTGAAAAGACAATCTACAGAATAGGAGAAACCATTGCAAATCATATATCTGATAAAGGTTTAATATCCAGAATATATAAAGGGATGCTCAATGCAACAACAAAAAGTCAAACAGCCCAATTTAAAAATGGTCGAGAGACTTAAACAGAGAAGATATACAAGTGGCCAAAAAGCTCAACATCATCAGTCATTAGGGAAATGCAAATCAACACCACAATGAGATACCCACTTCATACATACTAAAATGCCTATATTAAAAACAAAAAGAAAATAACAAGTATTGGTAAGGATGTGGAGAAATCAGACCCCTTATATATTGTTGATGGCAATGTAAAATGATGCAGCCACTGAAGAAAACAGTTTGGGATTCCTTAAAAAGAATAGCATTACCATTTGACTTAGCAACTCCACTTCTAGATATATAACCAAAGGAACTAGAGCAGATACTTGTATACCAATATTCAGCATCATTCACGATAGCCAAAAGATGGAAACAAACCAATTGTCCTACAACAAATGAATGCGTAAACAATATGTAGTATATACCCATGTATTAGGGTTCTCCAGGAGAACAGAACCAAAAGGAGATTGCCTATACATATAGTCAAGTCCAAATTCCAATAGGGCAGGCCACAAGCTTGGAACTCCAATGAAGGATTTTGATGAATTCCCCAGGAAAACCTGACTGGCTGAAGTAGAGATGGGACTTCTTTCTTCTAACTGTTGAAACTGTCAATTCTCCTTTTAAGGAAGGCCTTCAACTAATTAGACCAGACTTCTCTCATTGTTGAAGGCAATCTCCTTAGATGATCATAGATATAATCTGCCATAGAGATAATCATTTTACTGATTCTTTAAATCCATAAAATACCTTTCTCATAACAATCAAGCCAGTGCTTGCTTGACCAAACAAGTTGTCAACCTGGCCAAGTTGACGCACGAACTTAATCAACACAACATATAATGGAAGACCAGCCATAAAAAGAATGAAATTCATGCTACAACATGGATGAATTTGAAGACATTATTTTGATTGAAATAAGCAAGACACAAAAGCAAAAATAGTGTATGAGTCCACTTATATGAAATATCTAAAGTAAGCAAAATCATGGGGACATAAAATAGATTGGAGGATACCCGGGACAATGGGAAAGGAGAATAGGAAGCTATTGCTTAATAAGTACAGAGTTTCTATGAGGGTAACGAAAAAGGGTTGGCAATAGATGGTAGTGATGGTAGCACAATATTGTGAATGTAATTACTAACACTGAATTATACACTTAAAATGGCTAAAATGGGAAATTTTTGTCTTGTATGGATGTTACAACAATACAATTTTTTTAGAAGAAAAAAATCTTATAGGCTAGTAGAGAAGACCTTGCATGGCAATAGTTAGGATGAGGAACTAAGAAATCGCAGAAAAAGGACCGTCCTCCATCACTGGAAGGAGAAAAGGAATCCCTCCTGGACATCCCCATCCGTACTTAGGGGCGAGATGGCAATGCTGTGGGAAGAGGCCTCCTAAAGAGATTTATAGGAACATCCCGCATCAATTGCCTCCCCACTGAGGCATGAAGCATCTCAGTGTGGGCCAAGCAGAAAACTGTGTTAGGTAGTGTTGGCAGCACAGACACTGAAATTAACATGACATAATATTCCTGAAAACAAAACATTTAAGCTGGGTTGCACTTTTAAAAAAAGATCTCTAATTGCTGCCAACTCTCTAATTTTCCTTGAAAACTATTTGAAAGTTGGTGCTTGTGAGTCAATACAAAGGCTAAAATGGGCTCTTGGTGGTTCTATTCATAAAGGTGGAAAAAATGAAATCAAAATGCAGAGTTAGTGCAGGGATTAACAATAAGATCTTGGGGGTGTTTCCATCCTAGAAGGTGAGTCATCGTGACAAGTGCCTGGATTGTTGTGGGGAATCTCCCCCACAGCCTCACATCTAGCAATCTACACCCTGACAGGGGGCATGTTGACAATTTCCATACAGCTGAACCACGGAGGCCAAATGCTTTTGTTTATGAGAACTATTCTCAGCTAGAAGGTATGGAGCATTGCAGCTGGAAGATGCAAAATGAACAGATAAAAATGCAGATGCTTATCTATCACCAGGCACCTTCCTAGAGAGAAGGGAGAGTAAGAGAAAAAGAAGTAGGGGTGGGGATGAAGTAGCAAAGCTAATCTGCAAAAGCAAATAGCGGGGACTTCCGGGAAGATGGCCGATTAGAGTAGCCCTAGATTGGCCCTGCTCCATGGAAAAGTTAGAGAAGGGACAGGAGGACAACTGAGGTGGCAATTCGGGAGTGCGGCTGACCTGGGAGAGCTTTCTGCACCACATGCGGCAGCCTAGGTTGCAGAGGCGGAGGAACTGAGAGGCAGAAAGCTGGAGCCTGGCACGGAGCTGCAGGACTGCACAGGCGGGAGCGTGAGACTAGGAAGTAGCCAGGCCAAGTTCCTTGGGCGCGCTACCTTCACCAATGCAGCTCCATGACCGCTGACTCACCCCACACCCCACGCACCTGAACACCATCACCTGCTTCCATTCCCCACCAGGCGCCCCCACCAAGCCCCAGTGCATGTACCTGCCAGACACCTCCACTCCAAGAGCAGCCCAACCCACCACGCCTGCACACCTCTGGAGCACTACCTCCCCTCCTCTGTTCCCTGCAGGCATAAAGGCTGCAGGCACTAACCTCCATACCTAGGCTACCCCCGCCCCCCACCCATAGTGTCACACAGCCTCACCCCACCCTCCCTCAGGACCATGCCTGCACACAGGCCCCCAGTCACGTCATTCAGCTCTGGGAACCGTACTTTATAGCAGTCCTAGAACCACGCATGCGCACAACCCTCAGCGACACTTCCCAGCTCTGAGAAAGTGTTGACCTGCACAGCCGGGTCACAACTGCCCCCAATACAGGAAGGCATAACACCGATCTGCTGCCATACCTCTAAACATGTGCACAAAGCAGCCTATGCTTTAGACCAGCACACACCAGGTTTATGCCCCCCAGACCGGTGCACCCACACAGCTACATCCTCCCTGGCCGCTGGGTGCCCATGTTCACAAACATCAATATAACATCCCCAACCTGTGCCCATACCTGCCCTGAAACAAGTCACCATACTGAGTGCTCCACCCCTTGCCCTGCTCCCTGCTGTACAACCATCCCACAAACACAAGGCCTTAGACTACTGAAAGAAATCAACTCCCAAAGTAAATCAATCAACATATCTACATGTGACAGAAGACAACAGAATATCACTGGACATGTCACAATGCAGACAGATATAGCCCTGCCTAATGACCAAATTAAAACACCAGAAGAGACACAGACATTGGAACAATTTTTCAAAGATGTTCACGTGACTCTACCTATCAAAATATAAGAAAATGACGTAAAGGAGCTCAAGAAGACAGTAGAAGAGCACAAAGAGGAATTTGACTGAGTACATAGAAAAATAGCGGAAATCATAGAGATTAAAGACTCTGTTGACCAAATAAAAAACATACTAGAGGCACATAACACCAGGTGTGAAGAGACAGAAGAAAGAATAAGTGATTTGAGGACAGGATAATTGACTTCGAAGACTCAAAACAGCAAATAGGAAAAAATTGAATGGGAACTCAGGAAAACGATAGACAAAATAAAGTGTGCAAATATAAGAATCATTGGAGTCCCAGAAGGAGAAGAGAGGAGTAAAGGTCTAGGAAGAATAGTTGAGAATATAATGGGGGAAAACTTCCCAACCCTCATAAAGAACATAAATATACAAGTCAAAGAAGCCCAAAGAATTCCAAACAGAATAAATCCAAATAGGCCTTCCCCAAGGCACATACAATCAGTCTGTCAAATGTTGAAGAGAAGCAAAAAATCCTGAAAGCAGCAAGAGAAAAAAAACTACTACATACAAGGGAAATCAAAAAAAGACTGATTTGACTATTCAGCTAGCACCCTGGAGGCAAGAAGGCAGTGGTATGAGATATTCAAGATCCTGAAAGAGAAAGACTTCCAGCCAAGAATTCTGTACTCAGCCAAATTGTCCTTTAAAATTGAGGGAGAGATTAAAGTTTTCACAGACAAAGAAGTTCTGAAAGAATTTGTCAACAAGAGACCAGCCTCTTCAAGAAGTACTAAAAGGAGTTCTGCAGGCTGAAAAAAACAAAAAAAAGACAGGAGAGGAAGGTCTAGAGGACAGCACAGAATTGAAGAGTACCACTAAGGGTAATTTAAATAATACAAACAGAAAGAGGGAAAAGAATATATAGATCTGACAAATAAAAAAGATAAGGTTGTGGAATCAAGAAATGCCTTTTCAGTAATAACTTTGAAAGTTAATGGGCTCAACTTACCAATTAAAAGACACAGATTGGCAAAATGGATTAAGAAACATAATTCAGTATATGCGGCTTACAAGAAACTCATCTTAGACACAAGCATACAAATAGATTGAAAGTGAAAGGATGGAAAAAAGATTTTCCATGTAAGTTGTAACCAGAAGAAAGCAGGAGTAGCTATGCTAATATCGAACAAAATAGACTTTAAATGTAAAGACATCATAAGAGACAAAGAAGGACGCTATATACTAATTAAAGGGTCAATCCACCAAGAAGATATAACAATCATAAATGTTTATGCTCCCAATCAAGGAGCTCCAAAGCACATGAGACAGACATTGGCAAAACTGAAGGGAGCAATAGATGCTTCAACAATAATAACAGACATCAATACACCACTCTCCTCTATAGATAGAACAACCAGACAGAAGATCAACAAGGAAATAGAGAACTTAAATAATTTGATAAATGAGACCTATATACGTCATTGCACCCCAAAGCACAAGGATATACATTCTTCTCTAATATTCATGGAACATTCTCCAGGATAGATCACATGCTGGGGCACAAAACAGGTCTTTATAAATTTTAAAAATATATATTGAAATTATTCGAAGTACTTTCTCTGAAGATAATGGGATGAAGCTGAATCTCAATAATCACCAAAGAACAAGAACATTAACAAATATATGGAGATTAAATAACACACTCTTAAACAACCAGTGGGTCAAAGAAGAAATTGCTGGAGAAATAAGTAGCTATCTGGAGATTAATGAAAATGAGAATACAACTTATCAGAACTTATGGGATGTGGCAAAGGCTGTGCTGAGAGGGAAATTTATTGCCTTAAATGCCTGTATTGAAAAACAAGAAAGAGCAAAAATCGGGGACTTAAAGCTAACCTGGAGGAACTTGAGAAGGAACAGCAAACTAACCTCAAAGCAAATAGGAGCACAGAAATAACAAAGATTAAAGCAGAGATAAATGAATGGAAGGACAATAGAAAGACTCAATAAAACCCAAAGTTGGTTCTTTGAGAAAATCAATAAAACTGATGGACCACTAGCAAGACTGACAAAGAGAAAAAGAGAGAGGATGCAAATAAACAAAATCAGAAATGAGAAGGGGTGTGTTACCACAGACCCTAAAGAAATAAAAGAAATCATAAGAGGATACTATGCACAACTACATGCCAACAAACTGGACAACTTAGATGAAATAGACAAATTCCTAGAGACACATAAACTAAGCTACACTGACTCAGGAAGAAATACAAGATCTCAACAAACTCAAAAAAATGATAAAGGGAATATATGAAAAACCGATAGCAAGTATTACTCAATGGAGAGAGACTGAAAGCCTTCTCCCTAAGATCAGGTACAAGACAAGGATGCCCACTGTCACCACTATTATTCAATATTGTGCTAGAAGTGCTAGCTACAGCAATCAGGCAAGACATAGAAATAAAAGACATCCAGATTGGAAAGGAAGAAGTAAAACTCTCATTATTTGCAGATGATATGATACTATACTTGGAAGATCCTGAGACATCTACAGCAAAGCAACTTGAGCTAACAAACAAATTCAGCAAGATGGTGGGATATAAAATTAATGTGCAAAAATCAGTAACATTTCTATACACAAGCAATGAGCTAGCTGAGGAGTCGGTTAAGGAAAAAATTCCATTCAAAACAGCAACTAAAAGAATCAAATACTTAGGAATGAACTTAACTAGGGACATAAAGGACTCGTACACAGAAAACTACATAACATTGTTAAAAGAAATCAAAGGATATTTCCTGCTCATGGATAGGAAGATTAAATATAGTTAAGATGTCAATTCTCTCCCAAATTGATCTACAAATTCAACACAGTACCAATCAAAATTCCAACAACCTACTTTGAAAATTTGGAAAAGCTAACTACCAAGTTCATCTGGAAGGGAAAAAGACCCCAAATAGCTAAAAGCATCCTAAAAAAGAAGAATGTAATGGGGGGATTAACACTCCATGACTTTAAAACCTATTATAAAGCCACAGTGGTCAAAACAGCCCAGTACTAGCACAAAGACAGAAGCATTGACCAGTGGAATTGAATCAAGAGTGCAGAAATAGACCACCAAATCTATGGTCACCTGAATTTTGACAAGGCCCCTAAATCCTCTGAACTGGGACAAAATAGTCTTTTCAATAATTAGGCATGAAAGAACTGGATATCAATAGCCAAGAGAATGAAAGAGGACCCATATCTTACACCCCACACAAAAATTAACTCAAAGTGGATCAAACATCTAAATATAAGAACTAGCACCATAAAACTTCTAGAAGAAAATGTAGGTAAGACCTAGTAATAAGAGGTACCTTCTAAACTTTACACCCAAAGCACAAGCAACAAAAGAAAAAATAAATGGGAACTCCTCAAAATCAAAAGCTTCTGCACCTCAAAAGACTTTCTCAAAAAGGTGAAGAGGCAGCCAACTCAATGGGAGAAAATATTTGGAAATCACATATTGGACAAAGGTTTGATTTCCTGTATATACAAAGAAATCATACAACTCAACAACAAAAGAACAAACAATCCAACTATAAAATGGGCTAAAGATATGAATAGGCATTTTTCTGAAGAGCAAATACAGATAACTCAAAAGCACATGAAGAGATGATCATTTTCATTGGCTATAAGGAAAATGCAGATCAAGACTACAATGAATTACCACATCACACCTATAAGAATGGCTGCTATTAAACAAACAGGAAACTATAAATGTTAGAGAGGATGTGGAGAAACTGGGACACTTATGCACTGCTGGTGGGAATGTATAAGGGTGCAGCCACTATGGAAGACTGTGTGGCGGTTCCTTAGGAAACTAAATATTGAGTTGCCCTATGACCCAGCAATACCACTACTTGGTATATACCCTGAAGAGCTGAAAGCAATGACATAAACAGACATTTGCACACTGTTGTTCATAGCAGCATTATTCACAATCATCAAAAGATGGAAACAAACCAAATGCCCATCAACAGATGAGTAGAACAACAAAATGTGGTATACACATACGATGGAATATCATGCAGTAGTGAGACAAAATGATGTCCCAAAGCACATGACAAGATGGACATAATGCTAAGCAAAATTAGCCAGACACAGAAGGACAGATACTGTATGATTGCATTTTTATGACCAGCATAAAGGAATAATAAGAGGCATATAATACAGAACATAGGGGACTTAGAGATACATAGAAGCTAGAGATGGATGAACCATTAGCTAATGAGGTTGAACTCCAATGTAAGGCAATAGATAGGAGCAACGGTGATTCTCTAGTGGGTCTAGAAGTAATATTGTCATATCGAAGATGAACAAGATTGAAAAGGATTATGTAGACCTACGTGTCCCACGGACTCACACTAGAAATATGAATAAGTTCTCATAAGAATTACTTCAAAGTTTTGATTCTTGTATAAAGAGTGTTTAAGTCCAGGGTACAGGGGGAAACTGCTATTGCATGCTATGAGCTATATTCAAAAGGAAACCATCAGCACTACCACAGCAACAGCAGAGGTAAATAATGGGGTGGGGGACAAGAGTTAAGAGGAGGTTTAGATTTCCTATTTGGTGAGGGTGTGTTAATTGGTTTTCTGACTCTTGGGAACAATGAAATTATCTAAAATTGAGAATGTTGATGGACTGTGGACTTTGGGCCCTCCACATGATGCCTGATGAATGCAGGTGGCTGAAGGATGCACGGATGGAGAAGTAGATTGGAGAACGATGGTGTATACTTATGAATGAAGGTTGTGCTGCTACAAAAAGGAAGAATGTTGTGAGGCATGCAACGATGTGAATGAACATGTGGGACATTTGCTGAGACAAAATAAGCCTCAAACAAAAAAACAAGAATGGTATGGCCACCTTTAGAACATGCTATTAAGAAAACAGGGGCCTAGATTGTAAGCTTTCAGAGCAGACACATTAATTCCGGAGTGGTGATTATTATTTCTGGATTTTGAAAGGCTGTTTTATATATATAACCTGAGATTTAGAGATAAGAATGAAGCCAAACAGGTTGGTGTTAAAGTAACTCAGAACATAGGAGTAAGGATGTCAGTGTCTATATTCTAGAACCACACATACTCTTTGAGACCAATGGAAGAAAGGTTTCTTTGGTCTGGAACTGAAATTTTCTGTAATGCATAATCTAATTCAACCTATCTGTATAGATTTAAGGTCCTTTAATCCTGTATAGATTATTGTAATGTCTGGATACATCCTAGAGTATATTAAGCAGATCATCAAAAAGTATTGGCAAAGTCCCCTGAGGGAGGGGAGAAAGAGTATGGAACTATTAAATCTTACCGTTAGGGATACTGTGATATCCTGATACTGTGTCAAACTTTAGGGACACCCAAATCAATAGGCCATGCCCTCGATCATGAGGCTTACTCTTGTGAAGCTTATGTAGGTAGCGGAGAAGCTTAGACTACCTATAGGCATGCCTAACAGTTACTTCTGGAGGACCAGATGTGGCCTCAGTCTCTCTAAACCCAACTCTGCAAGTGAAATCATTGCCCTTCTCTCTACGTGGGACATGACATCCAGGGGTGAAAGTCTCCCTGGTGACATGGGAGAGATGACTTCCAGGGATGAATCCAGACCTGGCACTGTGGGATCAACAATTCCATCCTGACCAAAAGGGGGAAAAGAAGTGTAATTAATAAAGTATCAGTGGCAGAGAGAGTTCAAATAGAGGTGAGAGGCTACTTTGGAGGTTGCTCTTACGCAAGCTTCAGGTAGACCTTGCTACCTTTCATAACCTACCAACCCCCAGGCAGGGCCATTCCAGCCAATCATAAAGAACACCTAGGGCAATATATTAAGATTCCACAAAGGTTCCAAGCACTAGAGTAACTTGCCAGAAACCTACAACCTCCAGATGGGTCCCTGGTCCAGATAAGTCCTGAAACCTAGAGGACCCAACCTCTCCAGAACAACAGATAGTTCCATCTTCCTACCCCACACTAGTGACAGACCTTTCCAATAGCAAAAATTTAGAATTGCTATAGCCCAAACAACCCCAAAGAGAGGTATGGAAAGATCTAGGTGATGGTGAAATTATACATAGAAGATAGGACCTAACAAATGAATATGTGAAATTGTAACCAATGTCAAAGTCTGAAACATGTTCTACAACTAATTGTGGTGGTGTGCTTTGAAATTTATAGCTTTTTTGTATTTGTTATTGTTCACAAAAAGAGAAGGAAAGAAAAGTCGATATGATGATAAAAAAGTATTTAAGCACTTTTGCCTCCTATATTCTGGAGCAGCTAGAAGGAAAAATATGAGAGGATTGTATGGTAGCCCATGACAAACTCTGGGATCTGTCTTGTAACCACTTTTTGAAGAGTGCTTTGAAAACTATTGCTTTTTTATTTCTTTGCTTTGTATATATGTTATACTATACAGTAAAAAAAGTTAAAAATAAAAATATAAAAAAAGCAAATGGCCCCACATTGCTGGGGCCTCTTGCCTTTCTCAACTCTGTCTTTGGGAAAGTGCCCACATGTCCTCTCACATGTGTTCTCAATAAATTTTCTGCCTGCTTAAAAAAAAATTGCAGATGCAGGCACAAACATATGTGCTCACATTCACAGCCCCACATGTCTGTCACAACTATACAAGTAGGCAAACATCACCCACCCAAACATATACATAGCATATACTAACAGTCACTGTTATAACACTGTATAACATTCACACCACATGCACTCCACACATTCATATCAAACAACCAGCACGCTGATGGACATGTCCCTTACCGTACATTTCTCCAACACACCCACTCATCCGAGACATACCATCATATGTGCCATATGTGACACCTCACACCAAATATACAAAACAGCTCCTCACTCCCAGGTATCATTGAAACATTGCATCCTGATATGCATGCATGCACACATACTAAAATTAAACTCCTTATTTGGCAGTCTGCATTTTTTTCGTTGCATAAAAAGTTTCATTTTTAATGAAGAAAGTCAAGAAAGAGGGACAAAAAGAGGAAATCTTTAATTTAAAAAAAAATCATCTAGAAGGCCCAAGCCATCAAGATTCAAAAGTTTTCACACAACCAGGACTGAGGATGCCCAGAAGGTGTTTGCCACATTTAATTCAGGCTGTTCAAAGACAAAGTTGGAAAGAGTCCGATGAAACAGGCTTCACAGAGTTCTCCATAAGGCAGATCTGCTGATTACAGGACTGCTGTGGGTTGACAGTGAGCTAAGCTATTCTGCCTCTTCCTTGGCTCCATCTTCATGCCTTTTCCCAAGATCTACAGCCACTGGGTAGAGCATTTTCCAATATCTGAAGGTTATCTGCCATCCTTTTTAATTCTGTAATCTTGCCAGGGTTTATAAGTTTTCTCTGCCCAGGTACCACTATAGTTAACAATAGCAGAAATATTAGATCTCCCCTAAGGGCTGAATATTAATAAAAAATTTTTAATGTGTTACATTATGGAAATTCTCTGATATATTAATTCGATCTGCTGTTGAGTGGAAGGATAAATGAAAAGATGAATGAGTGAATTTGAAGTAGAATGAAAGTGGGAAAGGAGTATGGAGAGACGGAAAAGAAGGAGAGGATAAACAATGAAACAATGGAATAAAATTTGTTTAGTTATTTATTTATTATTAAAAGCCAGACACTCTGTTAAACATATTTCATGGATTATATTTGATCTGCAAAATAGCTATTATTGTCAGCCCCATTTTTTAAACATTTTTTATTATGAAATATAACAGATATACAAAAAGCAATAAATTTCAAAGTGCGTTGTAGCAAATAGTTATAGAACAGATTTTAGTTTGATATGCGTTTCTGTTCCACAATTTTATGTTTTTCCTACTAGCTGCTCCAAGACACTGGAAACTAAAAGAAATATCAATATAATGATTCAGCTTCAGCACTGAAACTCATTTGTTAAATCCTATCTTCTCTGTTACAACTCCTTTTCCTTTTATCCTTCTCCCAATTTTTAGGGGTATTTGGCCTCTGCCCATTCTTTTTTGTGTGTGTGAAAAATAACATATATTCTAAAAAGCAATAAATTTCAAAGCACATCACAGCAATTAGTTGTAGAACGGAGTTCCGTGTTTGGTATGGGTTACAATTTCACAATTTTAAGTTTTTACTTTTAGCTGCTCTAGGATACTGGAGACTTAAAAAAAATCAATATAATGATTCAGCAATTACACTCATTTGTTGAACCCCATCTTCTCTGTATAACTCCACAATCACCTTTGGTCTTTCTCCCGCTCTTTAGGGGTATTTGGGCTGTGGCCATTCTAACTTTTTCGTGTTGGAAGGGGCTGTCGATAATATGGGATGGGGGGATGGAACTAGTTGATGTTCTGGAGAGGTTAGCCCTTCTGCATTTCAGGACTTACCTTGTCCAGGGACCCATCTGGAGGTTGTAGATTTCTGGAATGTTACCCTAATCATGGAACCTTTGTAGAATCATATATAACACCCTATGTGCTCTTTAGAATGGTTTAGTTTGTGGTTTGGCAAGTGTTCTAGTTTGCTAGCTGCCGGAATGCAACACACCAGAGACGGATTGGCTTTTGATAAAAGGGGATTTATTTTGTTAGTTCTTCAGAGGAAAGGCAGCTAACTTTCCACTGAGGGTCTTTCTTATGTGGGAAGGCATGGGATGGTCTCTGCTGGCCTTCTCTCCAGGCTTCTGGGTTCCAGCAACTTTCCCTGGGGTGATTTCTTTCTGCATCTCCAAAGGTCTAGGCTGAGCTGCGAGTGCTGAGATGAGGTATACTGAGCTGCTTAGACTGTGCTACGTTGAGCTCTCTCATTTAAGCACCAGCCAATTAAGTCAAACATCATTCATTGCAGGAGGCACGCCTCCTAGCCAACTGCAGATGTAATGAGCAACAGATGAAGTTCACGTACCATTGGCTTCTGTCCACAGCAACAGAACTAGGTGCCTTCACCTGGCCAAGTTGACAACTGAATCTAACTACCACAGCAAGCTATAATAGATAGCAATGTCTAACTGAAGCATGTATAAAAGTAACCTGCAAAGTAGCCTCTTGACTCTATTTGAACTCTTTCAGGCACTGATACCTGATTTGTTCCACTTCTTTCCCCCTCTTTGGTCAGGATGGCATCATTGATCCCATGGTGCCAGGGCCAGATTCATTCCTGGGAGTCATCTCCTATACCACCAGGGAGTCTTTCACCACTGCGTGTCATGTCCCATGTAAGGGGATGAGTTTCAGCTCCATTTTTAAGATGGGTAAACTAAGGCTCAGATAAATTGCTTTTTCCAGGCTTATACAGCTAATCAATTATGGAGCTAGAATTCAAAGCTAAGTTGGGTTGGCACTGGGATCCAATTTCTTGGAGATACCAATTTGTCTATCTAACAATATTAGATTTTCTCTTTAAGACAACAGAAAGAATTAAGAATTTTGTTTCCTTTTGTTCTTGTTGTTTTTATTTGTTTTAAAGCAGAAGGATAAAGATTTTAGAAAAATGAATCTGCATGCATTTCAGAGGATAGATTGAGAGGGACCAAGCTAGCTGCTACAGGAATCCAGGCAAATGGCACCTAGTATTTCCTTTAAAATACTTGATAAAAACTTTTCTAGGGAACCAGTTGAAAATTACAAAATGTATGGTAAAGTTAGGGTGAACTAAGTGGGGATGGAAATGGAGAGAAAAGGTTTACATTCAGATTCCTAGAATGGAGAGCAATCTCTGGGTGGCCCTACACATTTATTCATTCATACAAATCCTATAAAGCATATAGGCATGAGGGAAAGCAGACCCCATTTTTATGTATTACAGAAATGAGAAGGGAGACTAACAAAATAATCTCAATTTGTAGGTGTTTTTGATACATGATATGATAGTGATAAATGCAAAATGCTCCAAGAGGAGGGACCCTGGTTTGGAGGACAGAGAAGAGAGGAACTAGAATGCCATGCACAGGAAGAGATGACTGACTGTGTTCCTAAAACTGAATAGAAGCCATAGAGGTCAGAAAGTGAAATGGGGAGAAAGAAAGGAATTAAAATCTCAAAGGCAACAGTTATGCAAAGGAGAGTAGAAGCTTGATTCCCACACTCTGACTCTACTTCCCACCTTTATCACTCCTTTACAATTAGGGCTGGACTTGGGCGCAGTCCTTCCAGAAGTCTCTATCAGACAGAGGGCAATTGCTCTGTGCTTACAGAAAACTTGTTAAAGCCACTGGGGGCTGCGACCTGTTATGGCAACCACCTCCCTGTGGCCTCCAGGTATGTTAATTTCATTTTGACCTGAAAGGCTAAAATATAACAGGAGAATGATTTAAACAAAGGTTAGAGCCAGGAATGTCCCCCTTTGCTACTTGAGCAAATGCTTCATGTGTCATCTTTATTAATCCTGTCAGAAAAAAAAATAGAATTTTGCAGGCCATGAGTGAAGAGCTTAAGTGCCTTTTCTGGAGTTGCTGTTTGTGCTGAAGGAAATTGCATTCGCGCTCTGGGGTTCCTGCATTGATGGAATGTATTCATTTCCTCCTGGAACAAAAGTAAGTGATTTTGGACAGAGACCAAAAGGTACATGCTTCCAGGACTACTGCTTGTTTATTCCCTAGTGTGAAGACAATCCATCAGGTTGGAAATGGGCCAGCTGGGAGGGTACAAGTGATTTTTTTCGATACTGATAGTCTATAGCAGCCTTGGTCCATGCATCAGAAGATGGCTATTCCATAGCTCATGCAGTTGTCAGCACTGCCATGTAGCATAACACAGGAAGATGGTGCCATCAGAGTTGTACAATACGACAGCACTGAAGATACAACAATTACATCCTGACCAAAAGGGGGAAAAGAAGTGTAATTAATAAAGTATCAGTAGCAAAGAGAGTTTGAATAGAGTCAAGAGGCTACTCGGGAGGTTGCTCTTATGCAAGCTTCAGGTAGACCTTGCTACCTATCATAACCTGCCAACCCCCAACCAGGGCCATTCCAGCCAATTCTAAACACCTAGGGCAATATATAATATTCCACAAGGGTTCCAGGCACTAGAGTAACTTTCCAGAAACCTACAACCTCCAGATGGGTCCCTCGTCGAGATAAATCTTGAAACCTAGCCCAGCCTCTCCAGAGCATCATCAGATAGTTCCATCTTCCTACCCCATATTAGTGACAGACCCTTCCAATATGAGAAATTTGAATTGCTATAGCCCAAACACCCCTAAAGAGAGGGAAGGAAAGATTAAAGGTGATGGTGGAGTTATACAGAGAAGATAAGATTTAACAAATGAATATGAATGAATGCTAAATCATTAAATTGATATCTCTTTTAGTCTCCAGTATTTTAGAGCAGATAAAAGTAAAAATCTAAAATTGTGAAGTAACCAATGTCAAAGTCTGAAATATGTTCTACAACTAATTGTGGTGCTGTGCTTTGAAATTTATAGCTTTTTCGTATATATGTTATTTTTCACAAAAAAAAGAAGGAAAAAAAGTCGATTGTGATGATGAAAATACATTTAAGCCCTCTAGCCTCCTATATTCTGGAGCAGCTAGAAGGAAAAATATGAGAGGATCATATGGTAGCCCATGACAAACTCTGGGATCTGTTCTATAACTACTTGTTGAAGAGCACTTTGAAAACTATTGCTTTTTTATTTCTTTGTTTTATATATATATTATACTGTACAATAAAAAAGTCAACAAATATGTTGTATCTACGTGTATGTATCTGTACACAAATATAAGTGGCTTATTCAATAAAGACAATTTTTATTGAATTGCTCTGGGTTCACATATCTTGCCTCCCCTACATCTTAAGATGAATCCAATCTTATAAGATACAACTGTTTTATGGCCACTTATGTGGAAAATCTGACCTGCAGGCCATTCGTGCCAGTTAATTAATTTTCCTTTGCTCTCCAGGCAGCTGTCACAGAGGTGGAGAATGCTCTCATTTTATGCCTAAATTGTGTGTGGGGGTGGGTGGTGGGGAGAGTTCTTCAAATTACGATGCAAGGAGCCACTCAAAGCTAGCCCCTGAGGGGAGAAATGTAAGGTTGAAAAATTCTCTCAGCCCCCCTCTCCCTTCCTTCCCACCTGGCCTACATGCCCTGTGTCTCACAATCCTTGGATAATTAAATTCATATAATAAATCCTCCTCTATCTACCTCTTGAGAAGTGCTTCTTTCCATTTATCCATGCATTGTCAGTCCGTCAGTCATCCATCTGTTCAATCAGTAATTTATTCATTCATCAATTCAGCCATTAAACTTTCATTTTTCTACCACCACAACATGCAATGGCCTCTTCTGAGTTACTTCTTGTCCACATAGCCCTGTGTATACTTTGTTCTTAGTACCTCCAAAAACAGATCATTTAACATGGTACCATGTCTATCTCCCTTAAGGGTAAAAGCCAACCCTACCTGTCCTTGCTATTTTCTCTGCCTGGAACACTTTTTCCCTCATCCTAGGCTCTATCAACTCTTATGCTTTAGGACTCAGCCTAAATGTCACCTCTTCATGAAGGCAAGCATCAAGTTGGTTTTCACTTTTGGATGCCTAACACCTAATGTGCATTGCACTAAATTGATACTCAATAAATACTGTTAGTGACTGAATGAAGGATCATGTTTACCTTTCCATCCCCAGCTAATAATTTAGGATTCTGCACTCAATAGACAATTGGTTTGCTGCTTGGAAATAAATGAACTCTATCAAATGCAGACTGTGTGCATGAAAATATCTGGAAATGAATCAATTTCTATTTCTCATTTTCTTTTTCCTTTGACACTAGTTGATCTGTGTCTGTATGTGTGTGTGTGTGTGTGTTACTTTGTTTCTTGAGATCTTCTGAAGCCACTAGGGGTTCTAATCCTATTCAGAGGGCAACCTGAGTGAGATGGAGAACGTTGGTTCAGCAAAGCCTAAACAATGAAAGTACAACCAGCTGAGGTTTTGATACTTTTCATGAGTGTCACATTATATTAAAAATGTGGGCAAGAATGCAAATACCCCTGAAGAGTGGGATAGAAAGATCAAAGATGATGGTGTGTTATACAGAGAAGATAGGATTTAACAAATGAATATGATTGCTGAATCACTATGTTGATATTTCTTTTAGTCTCCAGTATCTTAGAGCAGCTAGAAGTAAAAACCTAATATTGTGGAATTGTAACCCATACCAAACTTTGAAATATGTTCTACAACTAATTCTGGTGCTGTATTTTGTACTTTATTGCTTTTTTGTATATATGTTATTTTTCACAAAAAAAGGAGGAAAAAAAGTCAATTGTAATGATAAAAAAATTTATTCCTTCTAGCCTCCTATATTCTGGAGCAGCTAGAAGGAAAAATCTGAGAGGATCGTTTGGTAGCCCATGATAAATTCTGGGATCCGTCCTGTAACTACTTGTTGAAGAGTGCTTTGAAAACTATTCCTTTTTTTTTTTT
>PVIY010013864.1:0-58032 GCA_004026745.1 Myrmecophaga tridactyla | reverse complement strand
TTCATCTACATTGTTGTATTTATTAGCATAAAGTTGTTCATAGTATCCTGTTATTACCTCCTTTATTTCTGTGGGGTCAGTGGTTATGTCTCCTCTTCCATTTCTGATCTTATTTATTTGTGTCCTCTCTCTTCTTCTTTTTGTCAATCTTGCTAAGGGCCCATCAATCTTATTGATTTTCTCATAGAACCAGCTTCTGTTTTGTTGATTTTCTCAATTGTTTTCATATTCTCAGTATCATTTATTTCTGCTCTAATCTTCATTATTTCTTTCCTTTTGCTTGCTTTGGGGTTAGTTTGCTGTTCTTTCTCTACTTCTTCCAAGTGGACAGTTAATTCCTTGATTTTTGCCCTTTCTTGTTTTTTGATATAGGCATTCAGGGCAATAAATTTCCCTCTTTTTGCTGCATCCCATAAGTTTTGATATGTTGTGTTTTCATTTTCATTTGCCTCGAGATATTTACTGATTTCTCTTTGAATTTCTTCCTTGACCCACTGGTTGTTTAAGAGTGTGTTGTTGAGCCTCCACATATTTGTGAATTTTCTGGCACTCTGCCTATTATTGATTTCCAACTTCATTCCTTTACGATCTGAGAAAGTGTTTTGTATGATTTCAATCTTTTTAAATTTATTGAGACTTGCTTTGTGACCCAGCATATGGTCTATCCTTGAGAATGATCCATGAGCACTTGAGAAAAAGGTGTATTCTGCTGTTGTGGGGTGTAATGTCCTATAACTGTCTGTTAAGTCTAGCTCATTTATTGTATTATTCAAATTCTCTGTTTCTTCATTGATCCTCTGTCTAGATGTTCTGTCCATTGATGAGAGTGTGGAATTGAAGTCTCCAACTATTATGGTAGATGTGTCTATTTCTCTTTTCAATGTTTGCCTCATGTATTTTGGAGCATTCTGGCTCGGTGCATAAATATTTATGATTGTTATGTCTTCTTGTTGAATTGTTCCTTTTATTAATACATAGTGTCCTTCTTTGTCTCTTTTAACTGTTTTACAATTAAAATTTTGAAGTCTAATATGTTGGATATTAGTATAGCTACTCCTGCTCTTTTCTGATTATTATTGGCATGAAATATCTTTTCCCCACCTTGCACTTTCAACCTATGTTTATCCTTGCCATCACAATCTTTATCCTCTATCTTTCCTTCTGGTTTCCCATGTGCCCCCAGCCCTTCTCCTTCAATTATGCTCACATTCAGCTTCACTCAGTGTACTTATATTATTGTGCTACAATCAAGTAGTATTGTGCTTTCCATTTCTGAGTTTTTACAGTCAGTCCTGTTGTACAGCCTGTATTCCTTCAGCACCAAATACCCAATCTCTACCTTTTTTCTGTCTCCTGTGTTCTAAATTTCAACTCTCAAAATTCAGTCATTAATGTTAGTTCATAATAGTGAGGCCATACAGTATTTGTCCTTTTCTTACTGTCTAATTTCACTCAGCATAATGTACTCAAGTTTCATCGACATTGTTACATGCTTCATGACCTTATTCTGTCTTACAGCTGGGTAATATTCCATCATATGTACATACCACAGCTTGCTTAGCCACTTGTCCATTAGTGGACATTTGGGCTATTTCCATCTGTTGGCAATTGTAAATAATGCCGCTATAAACATCAGCGTGGCAAATGTCTGTTTGTGTCCTTGCCTTCATGTCCTCTGTGTATATACCTAGTATTGGGATTGCTGGATCATACGGGAATTCTATACTTAGTTTCCTGAGGAACCACCAAACTGCCTGCCACAGTGGTTGAACCATTTGACATTCCCACCAACAGTGGATCAGTGTCTCTTTCTCCTCTCCAGCACTTGTCGTTTTCTGTTTTTTTCCTTCATTATGGCCATTCTGGTGGGTGTCACATGATAACTCATTGTGGTTTTGATTTGCATTTCCCTAATAGCCAGAGAAGTTGGGCATCTTTTCACGTGTCTTTTAGCCATTTTTATTTCCTCTTTGAGAAGTGTCTGTTCACATCTTTTGCCCATTTTTTAATTGGGTTGTTTGTTTTTTTCGTTGTTGAGTTGAAGAATCTCTTAACATATTCTGTATACTAAACCCAAATCTAATATGTGATAACAAATATTGTCTCCCATTGCATAGGCTGCCTTTTTACTTTCCTGATAAAGTTCTTTGATGCACAAAAGTGTTTAATTTTGAGGAGAGCCCATTTGTCTATTTCATTTTTTATTGCTCATGCTTTGGGTGTCAGGTCTAGGAAATTCCCTATTACAAAATGTATGAGCTATTTCTCTATATTTTCTTCTTTAGAAGAAAAACTTTTAAGTTTTATGGTTTTAGCCCTAATGTTTAGGTCTTTGATCCATGTTGGGTTAATTTTTGTATAGGGTGGGAGATATGGGTCTTCTTTCATTCCTTTGCATATGCATTATTGTCTTGGGGAATAAATTCCTTCATTCTGCTTCAATTAAATTGGAGGATCTTTGCAGGAATTGTTTTTGAGTCTAATCTTTGAGGCTTGTTTCAACCAAAGGGTAACTTTTCTTAGCTTTTGTGCTAGTTTGAAACTGTTATGTGCCCCCAGAAAAGGCCATGTTCTTTTTATCCATTCCTGTGGTGCACACTTTTTGTAGGGGGGACCTTTTGGTTAGGTTTTTTAAATTGTGATGTGACCCACCCCACTCAAAGTGAGTCTTAATCTTTCCACTGGAGTCCTTTAAGAGAGATGAAACTAAGAGAAGTTCATAAAGAAAAGCCCAGAGAGTTCAGAGAAACCCCAGAGAAGCTGAGAGACAAGAACACAGCCACGGAAGCTGAAAGAGGAAGCCAGTGAAGTGAGAAGCTGAACGCAATGAAACCCTGGAGAGAAGGACCAGCAGATGCCAGACATGTTCCTTCCCATGTGACAGAGGTGCCCCAGATGCAGCAGCCTTTCTTCAGAGAAGGTATCGTCCTGGTGATGCCTTGATTTGGACAACTGGGAGCTGAGTAGACAGGAGTTTTCTTGGCTGTACCCACAGTAATAGAGCTTCCATCATGCTGACCTAGGGTATTGGGGAGCATGGAGCAGCAGGTCATGGTATGAAGTCTACAGAGTCTTCCTACTTTTACTGAAATTTAGTATATTCTCTTAAACAAATGTTTCTCTATTGCTGAATGTCTCAGGACAATTTCCAGAGACTTTAAGTGGTTGTTTTATGGTTTTTTAAAAATAATTTCCACTCTTTTGACTGTTTCACTGAGGAGAGGGTCTGCAGAGCTCATACACCCCCATTTGACGAGTTGCCTTCATGCCATGTATTTAATGTAAAATTTTAATAAAGTATAATTCACATAAGGAAAAGAGCACTGATCGTAAGTGTGCAGTTCAGTTTTCACGTGTTGAACATACCTGTGTAATGGGCATTTTATCAAGAAAGGTGACATTACCAATTCCCCAGAAGTCCGTGTTCCCTACCTGTCTCTACCCCCCCCCCACAAGGGTTAGCACGATCTTGACTCTAACAGTGTATATCAGTTTATACTTGATATATATATGGACTAATACATTATGAACTCTTTTCTATATAGCTTTGAATGTTTGTGAACATTTTCCAAATTGTTCGGTATACCAGTAGGTCACTGTCACACCTTTTCACTGTGGTGTAGTATTCCATTGTGTGAATATACATGATCTGTTTATCTTATTCAATTGTTGATGGACATTTGAGTTGTATCCAGTGTGGTCTATTACAAATAGTGTCGTTCTGGACGCTGGGTGTGTTTTAGTGCACATTATCCATTTCTGTTGGGCACTTGATGAGGGGTAGAACTGCAGCGTTTCCTATACATTTTCGGTCACATTTACTGTCTTTCCTGATCACAGTGTACTTTCCACGTCTATTTTGTTCAGTGTTATAACCAGCGCCCAACGCACAGTAGGCCTGCAGTAAATGCATGCATGAATAAACTACCTGCGGTGGCAGATGTTACCACTTTTTTAGAGAAGAAACCGAAGCTCTAAGAGGTCAAGTCACATGCAAGGGGACAGGGCGAGGCAGCAGTGTCACCCCAGCCGACTGAAGGCCGGGCACTTAGTGCTCCTCTGCCGTCCTCTTGTCTTGGGTCCCCAAATCTGCACAGTGAAGTAGGACGGGCCCCGGAGCCGGGTGTCCTTCCCTAGGACCGGTGTGGTCGCTCTCCACCCCAGCCCCGGGAGACTCTGTGCTGGGGTGCGGCTTTAGGGAGGGAAGGGGGTGAACAGTAGGCAGGGTGGGGGTGGGGGTGGGGGTGGGGGTGGCCCTCACCACCTACGCACCTGCGCACGCTTCCACCCGGCGGGCCCCAGCTTCCCCGCTCCCCCCGGGGCGGGCCCCACGCGGGAGGCAGCTCTGGGCGGGGGCTGGAAGGTGAGACTGAGCCGCCCCGCCCCCGGGTGCGGGCCCCAGCTGCCCGCGACCCGCCGCCCGCTTATAAAAAGCCGGGTTAAGCCAGGACCCGCGCCTACCCGGGTCACGGTCCGGTCCTGTCCGCGCCATGGCGTCGGGCGCGCGGCTCCCGCAGCCTCGGGCCTCGGAGGTGACAGCCGGCGGGGGCGGCGGCGGGCGGCCGGCGCCGAGTCCCGACGAAGCAGCCGCGTGCTCTCCTCTCGCGTCTTGGCCGCCGGCCGGGTCCCCGAGCAGCCGCAGGAGCTCCCGGCCAGCCCGAGGCCCGGCCCCCGACGCCGCTCCCGGCCCGCCGCCTGCCGGGCAGTCCCCCCAGCCGAGCCGCCCGTGGCGGCCGTGCGCCCTGAGAGGCTTCATGGACGAGGCCCTCCTGGTCGCCCACCTGGAACTGGCCCTGGGCCGCGAGGCGCGCCTGTGGCGGGGTGGCGACCTCCAGGTAGCGTCCCCGCCGCCCCGGCCTCGCGCGCGCGGGAAGCGGTGGGCCCCACCTGCACTCGGGCTCAGGTGATCCCAACTCTGGAGGCTGGGCCCTTTCCCAGGTGTGGCCCCCGCACGAAGTGGGGTTCCTTTGCTTCTCTCAGTAAAGGAGTGCTTCGGGAGAGGGCCTGTTGGAGGGGGGGAGGCTCCGTTCACGATGGGAAGTGGGGGTAGCGGTGGGGTAGGGTGGGTGGTCTGAACAGGTGAGCCCCTGCACAATCAGGATTTAAGGTGAAGGGGCTTCTCACAGCCCTTCTGGTCGCCTCAAAACAGGTGGCTCCTGCCATTGATGGACCCGGGCTGCCCTCCCCTGCCCACCCCTAACCCCTCTCCAGCAGGTGGAGATCCGCAGTGCCTTCCAGGAAGTCGTGCCCTGGCTTCTGAGGCTGAACAACCTCTTTAGCTTCCACGAGACCACGTTTAACCTGGCGCTCAGCATCATGACCCGCCTCCTGGTCTCTGCTAAGGTTCGGAGGCCTCTGGGGGATGGTGGGAGAGGGAGCTCACCTCTGCTCCCTACTGCACCCTCGGAGGCAAGCCGTCATAGGTGCTCCAGCCAAGGCTCGTGAGTTCAACAACTTGCCTGAAGTGGCAATGCTGGCAGTGCTCGCCTCTTTGTCTTCCTAGCATGTCTGTCTTGCTCAGGGTTGTGTGGTGGCTTGAGCTAGATGCCTGGGAAGCAGGAGAGTGCCTCATTGGGAGGGGACTTCTGTGTCATCAAGTAGGATATGTTTGTCTAGACCTATCCAGTGAGGCCTGAGGCTAGAAGGGGACTGTGTTTTCCCTGAAAAGTACCATATTTCCCACCTCCATTTAGTCCTCTAATAAAAAACTGGCCATCCAGGGTTCTAAAACCAGGAGCATTTCCACTGGTCAAATCCAAAAATAGCACTAACTTTCTGTCTTGTGGAGGAGTACAATCTTCAAAAAATAAAAAATTTCAAAAGAAAATGCTTATTTCCTCAGAGAAAAGACCACAGAAGCTTTACAATCTGTAGATGGCATCCACATTCTGTTCAAATATGTTTGTTCCACGTTGCAGATAAAAAAGAGGTACCTCCGGTGTGCCACAATTACTTCCTTGAGACTTGCTGTAAAAATCAATGAAGAAGAGCAGGTATGCATCCCTGGAAACTCAATGGGCTGCTTTTAGGGTACAGGGGTGTGACATTGAAGCACTCAGGTTTCCTGAAGGGTCTGCACCCTTGGGAGTGGTGGGTGTTTTGAAAAAGTCACTAATTTCTCAGGATCTCAGCTGTTCCTTCCTTAGGTTTGTCAGACTGAGACCCCATAAATGGGGAATTAGAGCAGCTGAATTCTCCTAGCCCAGCCAACTGACCTCCCAGGAGATATAGCTTGTCTTGTTGGTTGATGCCAGTTTCCACCTCCACTAAACAGAGGCATTTGCTAGGAAAAGACTTCCCAGACCATGTAGCTTAATGTCTATCCTGAGAAACTACATCTAAGGAAGCTGCTTAAGACTTAAGGACTTGACTATGTCAAAGGGCCCTCCTCTGAGCTGGGTAGAAAGGCCCTGTGCTCAGGGTAGAGGAGGAGTCTTAACAGTGCTTCAGGCTTGCTTGGACTTCTGAATTCACTGTGGCTTCTGTTCAGGAAAAGATGTTCTCCCAATATCCTTCCTGGACTTCCTCCTCCCCTGCCTCTTCTCCCCCACTGGGGATGGGGGAACCACTGCCATTTCCACCGAGTCTGTCTTGGTTGATCTCAGGATCTGAGGGGTCAGGAAAAAGCTGCTTGTGAAGTTCCAAACTTTCAGTAAAACTGCTTTAACCATGGTTTATTTGAAAATAATTTGTGCCTCCCAAAAGTTGCCTTTGTCCAACTTAAAATCAAGTAAATGAACCTTAAGTATTTCTGGAGATTATAGTAATACTTCATTTATCTGAGAACAGTAGGGCCAACTCTCTAATGCATTTGGTACTTGAATGTTTACAAGTAGATAAACTTCTTTAGTCTCTCTGGGAAAAGATCATGGTTTTTCCAGAACTGAATTGCTTTCAACCAAGATTTAAGGGAACATGTTTGCCGCAATGGTGCTGTAAAAACCTTGGGAGGTTTCACCAGCGGGCCTGCCTGGCTGGTGTAGACCAGGAAGGCATAATTTTTCTCTCTTTAGCTCAAGCAACCATGGTAGGGATGGGGAACAGGAATGGGCAGGGCCCACAGACCCTAGAAAGCTTTGGTAGAGTTCTTGCAGCTGAGTAGAAGCCAGAGCACAGCCCCAGCCTCCAAAACGCTTTTGGGTATGAACTGGCCTGCAGTTGGGGATCTGTGCCTATTTGCAGAGTGGCCATGTGACATTCACTATATATATATATATATATAGTCACTACTATGTGGTGCCTTGACAGAGAGCCAAGATCTGGCTTGAATCTTCTTTCAGAAGCATGTTCTGTGGTCAGCCGCTGGAAGACCACGCTACTAGGGGTCACGAGATGCCCAGTCCCCGTGGATAAGAAAACAACAGCTACCATGACATGATGTAGGGCTTTGGCCTCTTTATTTTCTTTTAACAGTTAATTCCACGCGTAAAAGATTTCATAAAGCACTATGGCTCTGCCTATACCCCGAATGAGCTGCTGAGGATGGAGCTGGCTATTCTGGACGTACTGCGGTGGGACCTCTACATCGGGACACCACTGGACTTCTTGACTATAGTGAGTACGAGGAGTTTGTGCCTTCGGATCGGCTGTTCCCAATGGAGTCCGGCAGAGCACAGGCGTGCACATGTCCTTGCACGTGCACCACACTAAAGTGACCCCTAAGGCTCACGACGTACGGAAGAGTAAACACGTATCTTAAATAGACCCAAATCCAACATCGTTCCACCAGACTCCCACTTTTACATTAAAGTAACTTTACAAAGATTTTTAGACGGCACTATTATGGCAAATTTCTCTTTTAAATACACACTGCAAAAATATTTAACTTTCCATTCTATGAATACTGTACATAAAAAAAAAGCTGTCTGCTTTTGCTACACTTTACACACATTCGCTTAGCTGTCTTTAACCACCTACACACGATCCTTATTGAAGCTTTAGACCATATTGATCTGGCACTTGAAAAAAATATCATACATTAGTTTGTTTTTGTTTTTAGTTAGGGGGATGATGGTCATCCTTGAGGAAATGATTCTGTTAGTAAGGCAAAATCACGCAATGTGGAAATGTCATTTGGTCTGTTATGAAGCATGAGGATCAAATCACCCAGGGCTGTTTCATTATGAAAACTGACCCTTCCTGCCAAGTTACAGAGTTTCTTCTCATAGCAAACAGATACTTTTCTGCTACCTTAATCTTGAATAGTATGACTCTGTTTTTCAGAATTGAAACATTGTCATCTAGGTTCTTTAGGCTCATGATGTTAATGAGCAGGACACAGAGCAGACTTTTTTCTCTCCAAGTTTGAAGCTCAGCTCGGCCACAGAATGGGCAGTAAGCCTCAAGCCCCTTGTGGGGCCATGGATGGGGATGAAAAGGGTTGGGCAACCTTTGATGCTCCCTGATGGAAATTTAAATTGCTTGCACTTTTGGTCACTGACATATGAAAAGTATGGGGTTTTCTGTTCTAACATTAAAAACCATGGTCTCCAGTTCCACGCCCTGGTGGTCCTGGGCTGGCCCCACATGATCGAGCTGCTGCCTCAGAGGAATCCTTCCCTCCACGTCGCGTCCCTGACCAAGCAGCTGCAGCACTGTATGGCGGGCCACCAGCTGCTGCAGTTCAAGGGCTCCACACTGGCCTTGGTCATCATCACCTTAGAGCTGGAGAGGCTCATGCCCGACTGGTTGACTCCTACATCTGATCTGCTAAAGAAAGCACAGGTAGACATCAGCTTTGCCCCAGACCAGACCCTCAGAGTTGTACCCCCTTAGCTGATGCATTCTGAACCCAAAAGGGTAACTGTGGTCCCTGTTGGCCCATGTGGGCTCCAGAAGATACTCTGGCCACTGGCTCTGGGAAGAGTATGTCTAAGGGCTAGGCTTTCCACGCTTGGCCATGGCCTTTGGACCTCGGGTATGGGACACATGTTCCCTTCACTGAATCAGCAGTGATGGCTTTCTCTGACAGAGATTTACCTCAGTGGCAGCCCTTGTAACCAAGAGAATACAGGAAATGTCTGAGCTTAAGTTAGTGGGGAGTATAAATTCCAAATCCTTCACCTCCCGTGGGACAGTTTGGTGCCAGGCACCGGGGGAGGGGACACAGAATCCCTCAGGGTGGACAAGTTAGGATGGAATGCCGTTAGGCTGATGCGTTTTATTGAGGTTGGAGATGGATGTCCCTGAGATGGTGGGGTTAATGCTTTTTAAGTTGCGTGACTGGACCTTTCCGAAGCTGCTTCATGATAGTGTTATTCCTTAAAATATAAGATGGTTTGGCTTAAGGCTGCTGTTTTAATTACAGACCGATATTGACCAGTTCAGCTACTGCAAGAAACTTGCAGAGCAGCGTCTAAGAAGTTTCTAGCCATCCTCCTGCACAGACAACTTTGTTTCACCTGCCCGCCAGCCTCTCTGCCTTGACTCCAGTGCCTTCAAGAACATAATGCAGATATGTCTTTGCTTAGATTCCTCTGAGTTATTTGGCTTTATGTATCCTGTATCAAATAGAGAAGAAGGCATGGAAGAGCCATTGAGGAAAAAGTTCCTGACTGAGCCCTTGGAAGAAAATTAGGAGTGGGGGTGGGGAACCGGTCAGGGTCACTAGAGGTATGGGTGGTCTTAACCTGACTAAACATGACCCTGCCTCCCCCTCTCTCTCCTCCCAGGCCTGGGACCAGGGAGAATGAATGCTCCTACTGCAGCTTGCTTCTCCTTCTTTCTCCAGCAAAGCTTGGTATTGGCCCCTAACAGTTGGAATATGAGGCCGAAAAAAGGTGGGGTTCCCTCAGGGCTGGAGCTAGTTCAGGTGATCAGTCTTTACAGCTCTGGGCACCAGAGCTGGCCAGGTTCTTCTAGCTTTCCAGGCTTCTACCAAACACATGTGCAGTTCCTTCAGGTTCTTCCCACCCTGCCTGCCACTCTGAAAATGGGACAGTCTCTGCAGATACAGTTACCCTGGCTTGGCCATGACTTATGTTTCCTTTTCACAAGCTCTGAGTTAAGCGGTGTGCTTTATTCAATGTACAGAAAACTTGAGCAAGCTTTGCGCATGTTTTTCCTTTGTTTCTCTTAAAGTGGTTCAAATTATTAGTTTAGTTAGGGGCATGCTTACAGTAATGAATGGGAATTACTGGGTAACGTGTGTTGGGGAGGCAGCACCAGAGCTCCGAGCTGTTTGTTGGGATGAGCAGGCTCTGATGCTGCGTCCGCTCCAACCTCTGTGCTGCAAGGAGGAGGAGATGCTAGCTCAGCTGCCTCTCCAAAACCCTAATACTATAGAGCCATTCTCTGGGAGCATCTGAGTCCAGCTGGCAGCCACACGCTCAGAGGTGGCTGATGAAATTTCTCCTCGGCAAACAGTTTTTCTGTACATAGTATTAAGCCATGCTGGTACATGCTATTACAAGGTACGAAGGGCTGAGGACCAGATACTGTAAAAATGTCCATGCTGGAATCAGTACACATCTCTACCTCTCTTGATGCAGGCTTGCTTATTGTAGCTTTTGTAAAACTAAACTTTAATTGCTTTCAACCCTGTTTCAATCTGCTTTTATGTTTATAGGATAAAGTACATTTATACTTGCTATAGCCAAATATACTTGGAAATTAATCTCCTGGGCTGTATCAATAACCATCTAGTCCAGCACCCATTTTACAGATGGAGACGCTTGAGGCAGTGCGCTGCTTGTGGCCACAGCTCCCATCTGCCACTGCAGCTGTCCTCTGCCTTCTCCCTTTCAGTGTAGGTGGGCAATATAGTTGGAGAGCCAGGGGCTCACACTGAGGCCCACAGCAGCTCAGCTGGTCTCGGACTTTGGGGAACTTTTGGGAGGATCTGGACCTCATTACCAGGCAGCTGTAGGTACAAGAGCTACATGTTCCCAGAGATCACCCACCTCTCAACATCTTAGAGAAAGCAGACCTGCAGCCCCGGCCCTGGGTAGGACGGCATCATTGTTCCACTTTTCTGTAAATCATGTAACTTGTCTTTTGGAAAGCTAATTTCTTTGTTTCTAAGGAAACAGAGGTGAGTTAAAGCCTAATGTGCTGTTCAAGCCGGCCTCTGGGTTCCAAGTCCCATGCTACCCGCCTCTAATTGCATTTCCACCACTGAGCCTTTCCTTTCTTGCCAGAGCTGACTTTTTTTTTTCTGAGATTAGGAACTCAAAGCCCACCTTAGCTCAGAGATAAGGAGATCGTTGTATGGGGAAGAAATGTGGACACAATCCATCTTCCTTTTATCCCCGCCTGCAGAAGGGCAGAGTTTGGCTGCCGCAATGGAGGTGGGCGAAAGGTCAGAAGCTCATGTTATGGCAGCAGAAAAGGCAGATGGGTGAGAAGGGAGGTGCAGTTTAGGTGAGCATTGTGGACTTTTCCTAAACTTGTGAGCGAGTCGTGCCAAGCTGTCTCAGGCCTTCGGATGCGCCGTGCCCCTGTAAAGGAGACCTTCCTCCCTCCAGCCTCCTGCAGCATCTCTGTCCGTCACGGCTGGGTGAAAGCCTGCTTCCCGTGGGCAGAGGTGAGCTACACCCTGTTAGGGGTGGCTGGCTGCTGGCCAGCCTCAGAGACTCGGCTCCTTATCTCTGCCTTCCCAGAGTCCAGCCCAGCACCCAACAGAGAAAGGTCCTCTACAAATTAACCCACAAGCCTGTCGCTTCCCTGGACCCCTACCCCCCCTTCCTCAACCACTGCCTGCCCACCTGGGCCTCTCGCCCCCACAAACCCACCTTAGGTCCACACTGTCCGACCGCACGCTGTAGCACTGAGTACACTCTACTGCGCTCACGTCACCCCGCCAAGGTGCCAAGGAAAAGCTGGAGCTCAGGAATTACAGGTACAGACTAGCACGGTCCAAACCCTAACTACTCATACAACTACCTGTCGGACCAAGGATAGTTACTTTACCTTTCTGGGCCTCCCCTATAAATCAGGGAGAATAATGATCCCTAATTATAGGATTATCGTGGGGATGAGAAGTTAGTACCTGGGGAGCACAGCGCGGCACAGGGCAAGCACTCAAATGCTAGCTGTTCTGTGCAGCCTCCCCGACGAGGGTGCGCCCTCCTGGAGGGCGGGGTGTGTCTGCCCTCGGGTCCTGCACAGCACCTGCTCAACCGACCACAGGCTGTGTCTTTTCTAACCATGACTCTCCCCTCCATCCCACATGCATTCACCTGCCTCTTGCAGATGCCTGTAGCAGGATTTACTATTCAAACATAATTCCTGGAGAAGCTAATCAACCCCCAAAAGTCACAGAATAGACAAGCTGTATTTTTACCAGGTTGTAGCAGATTAATAAGCTCAGGGACTTGGTTAAATCCGAAAAGCTACTGCCCAAAAAAGACACCACAAAAACTCAAAATAAATGCAAAATTTAATGAAAATAAATGAGTACAAAGTGAATGGAAAGGAACAAAACCAGTCAATGAATGAAGGAGTAAATGAATTAACGAATGAAGCAGTTTTAGAAAAGCATGTCAACGTAACAGACTAGCAAGCCATACTTCCCTCAGGCATCTTATCCAGTCTCAGGAGCCCCATTTAACAGGAAACCCGCACATATACACACACAGACACAGATACGGTCTCTCTGCACAATTACAAACCAGCTAGAGACCAGTTACCCGTAACTGGGTGACCACACATCCTGGTTTGCCTGGGACGGTTCTGGTTCACGCTTGCAGACCTGGCATGGTTACTGATCCCATTCCCTTTCACTCTCAAAAGTGTCCCAGTTTGAACAATAAACGTTACGGTGAGTCTACCCAAAACCAAGGTGGCTCATGAAAGACAACACAGTAAACGCCAACATGATCCCATATAACAGTCTTAACAATGCCAACAGATGACATCATGGAGAGAGGGGAAGGGTGCCCCTGCAGATGGGTCACATTCCATGAGGGGTAGCTTGTTAAATAATGGCAGATTTCAAGCTCACCTGTGATTCATGTGGCCCCAGCCACAGATGACAACATTCCAAACACAACAACAGGGAGAGAACGTTGCAGTGAGGCTCCCTGAAGCTGACCGGACCTGTGGAGGGCACCTCAGCCTCCAGAAAATGCTGGTCTGACCAGTCTTGCCAGAGATGCTGAGAAGCCTCGCGGCTGCAGGCAGGCAGCCAGACACAGTGATGGCCTTCCAGCATGTCCTGGGTATGGCCCCCAGGCCATAGTGGATGGGTGGCAGAATCTGCCCACCCCAGAGCGAGGAGTGGCACTCAATGCGCTAGGAGTCCTCATTTCTCAGAGAACCAGTGACCCTGCTGGGCCACTGACCTCTTCTTCAGAAATACATCAGCTGAGAGATGCTAGCTTAAAGGGCATATTTTAACCCAAATGAATATATGCTTTCAGACATATAATTACTTTAAAAACAAGCCACTCGCAGTACACAGCTGTGCTAGATAGGCTGATAAACATTTTTAGATGGCTCCTCTTTCAAACTACACACGTTGGAACATCAGTTTTCAGGCACCATCAGAGCTAGGTCCCTGTGAAGCTGATGAAGCTTAATCCTCAGGGTCCCTTCCAAGGCCCTGTACCTAATTTTCCATTAATATTCTTGTTTCTAAAGAAGACTTCCCAAATCGTACAGGCTTCCAACCCCACAAAACCTGGATCCACCCCCAGTCATGGCATAACGCTCAGAGAATCTTCACTTTAAGGGTTAATGAAACCTGTTGCAGGTCTGGGGTGTGGAGCCCCTCGCCTGGAAGGCTGTGTCTAGGCGGCAGTATCTCGGGGTAGCTTGCACAGCTCACCCCTGTGCCAGTCTGCATGGAACACCACCGAAGGACGGCAGGGGAAGTCAGGGAATGTCCTGGGAATCAGTAATGCCGGACAAGGCAGACGGGGAAACAGTGATGGGGGGAAGCCTGAGGTCATGAAACACAAACATGCAAGCCACCAGTAAGTGAGCCCAGCTTCCAAGACTCCCAGCCAGGACGAGCCCTAGACTGCGAGCTCCCTGGGGGTAGGAGCACCCAGTGCCGGGCGCAAGGCTGCTTTAGCATCAGCTGAGTGCCTTCCTTTCATCTATTCGTTTTCTGTCACTTGTCTCATTAGGTCATCCCAGTGGCTGGCAAACCAACGGGAACATAAAAGACTCAATGAGTTAGTACGTAGAGTGTTCTCCCTTGGAGTGCAGCTGAAGGGAAAAGGCTCCTTTGCTGCTAGTTTTTTTTTTTTTTTCTTAAAAACACCTTCATATCTTTGCCAGGAAAAAGGAAACAATTTCAGGATAAAAACCTTCTCCCCTCTGAACACTCTTTGAGCTTGGAATATGCAGTGTGGATCTGGGGTCCTAACTGGAGTTAGACACTTAACACACACACACACACACACAGAGTTGGTCCTTGTGTACAGGTGGCCCCACTGGGGGCGGTGGGCTGCTGTTCCATTTACATCCACAGTAAAGACACTGGCTGTTCCGCTTCCATCCGTAAAGAAATTCCGAACACTGTCATCGCAGGAAGTTTATTACCCACCTCTCCCTATATATGGGGTACTTTATACATAAGGAAGGTCTGGAGAAATTTTAGTTAAAAAAAAATCAGAGGGATCTGTGTTACTTATGAAAATAACGGGAGAGGATATTATCTGTCTTTATTCTCGTGCCAAAATAAAAATTTAGAAGTGTTTTAGAAGTTATTGAAATTAAGCTCTAGGTTAGAAAAATTAAATTGACAGGGACTCGGGTGAGCTCTGCAGCGCGCACAGCAGGCCACGCCTAGAGCGCCGCGTCAGGTGCCGTCTTGACGCTGGACATTTAGGTCCAGCACCGCCGGCCGGGCCTTCGCGGGAGCGGCACGTAACTGCTCCGTCAAGGGATAGTGACACTGTAAATGGAAGACCAGCCACTGGCTCTGAAAAAAATAAACCTTGTCAGTTTTGGATTCCAGCACTCATGGCTTTTTTTATGATTGCATAGAGGGGGAGGCCCGTCAGGGCGGGGAAGCAAGTCTGCAAACACTGGCATCTGTCCTGGCGCCCAGTCCGTCCGCACACCATGTGGGAGAAGGGCCACAGGTGTGACTCGAGCAACTTAACACATGAAAGTCTAAAGTCCGCTCTTGGCATGTAAATCTGTGTGTGCGTTAACTGAAAAATAAAAATAAAACAAACAAAAAGAAACAGACACATTAAAAGATACACAGACCAAACCAAACAGAAGCAAAAGACAGCAAAATGGACCCAGGGAAAGGGCAGTCAGTTTGGCATTTGTGATGAGCAAAGCAGGGACTTCGCTTCGGTTTGGGGTCCCAGGCTGAGGGTCAAGATCTGCTTGGGGAGTAATTTTGCAAAAGTGGATTAAAATTTGAGGAAGAAGCACCACCAATCAAAGCCACTCAATGACAGTCATGAAAACGGTACTCCCCACTCACCCCAGCCCCTGACCAGGCAAAGGAGGGGGTGCTTCAGGCCACCCCCTGACCCCACTCCTGGCCTCCACGGGGCCAGCACGGGAAGAGGCTTCTCTCCCAGAGGCTGAACTGACTGAAGCTTTTTGCCATGTCCAGCGAACAGGAAAGACCTATTTTCCAGGCCACATGGGAAACGCGACCAGCCCCCACCCTGAGAGCCACCCCAGTGCCCCCCGGCAGGCCAACGCAGGCTCTCTGGGCACTGGCGGCCAGTCTGCACCCCACACCACGGACCCTCAGGCCCTGACCTGGTTACAGGCCTCGGGCTTTGGTTTCAGCTTATTCCCTAGGGGATCCTGCATGCTGTTCCTTTAAGATGGCCTGAGCCAAGCTCAGGGAGCAGGGCAGGGTCACTGCAGGTGTGGGAATGCATGTGGGCAGTGGGGTGGGGGGTGGGGGGGTGAAGGGGGAGGTAGGGGGCTGACACTCAAAGCAGGAGTCCAGGGCCACAGCTCATAGGCCTTAACCACTAGGATGCACTGCCACCACGGAAGGCAGGGCTCGGCATGCACAATCCCAAACATCCTAGGAGGAAATGGGATTCCGTAGAGCTCAGGTCTTGAAGGGAATACCTACTTAGTTACTGGGCTGGTGAGAGGAGGAAGGCACCTGATACAGGCGAGGGGCAGAGAGGAGCAGGGCTGGATGACACCCCTATGGTGTGCTGTGACATGGGACACTGAATGAAGCAACATGGGAGAGAGAGATGCCCGGAAGCTGGGGTACGTGGACTCCAACTAAGGGGGCCGGAACAGGCTATCAGAAGACCAAGGGGACATGACGCAGAGTTGCCCCTGCCTGGCCAATAAGCTGACTACACTCCTTGAGACTGGGAAGCTTCCGTGCCATTCTCTGTCACTCTTCCCCAGAGTCTACTCTCTGGAAGAAAAACTCCCCTTCCCAGCAGGACCTACAGTGCCTCTACAGGAAGTGTCCTTCCTTCAGGCCCAAGTATATCCAAAACAGCTGGGCAGTGAATCTAGTATCCAGGGGTCAGCACTGGCTGGGCTTGAGCCGCCACTGCTCTCAGTCACCCACCGCCAGCCAATACGGACCCCAGGCCCATTGCCTCAGACTGCAGAACTGTCTAGGCAGAAACCACAGGAGCACTTGGAATCTGCCTAGAAATGCTGACCATCCCAGGCCCTGTCTTCCCCTGGCCTGGAGGACTTTCCCTGTCCGTCCATCCATGGCCTTTCCCTGCCTGTGTGGCCCAGCCTTCACCACGTGGACAGTCCCCAACAGCTGAGGGGCTGCAGGAGAACAAACGAGTGAGAGAGAGAGCAAGAGAGTGTGCACAAACATGAGAGAGAGAGTCCCAGACCGTGAGCTACCAAGACCGCTCATGGAAGAAAAAGGAAGGTGAGCAAGAAAGAGATGGAAGAGCAAGTGGAAATGACAGGAGCCAGATGGCCCGCAGGCAGGAGAGTGAGTGAGAGTGAGCAAGAACAGGAGGGCCAGCGAGAGCTGACGGGCAGGAGTGTGAGTGCACACGCGAGAGAGCAGCAAGCTCGGGGCGGGGCCCACCACCTACTTCTTCTTGTCCTTGTCCTTCCTCAGGGGCTGCTGAGAGGTGGCGTGCAAGGCCTGTGACTGCAGGGCCTCCACCGCGGCCTTCCTGCGGTTGAAGGCGTTGGTCTCCTCTTCCAGTTCCCGCCGCTTTTCCTCCACCTTGCGCTTCTCCTCCTGATGGATGCGCTTCAGGTGCTCAAACTTCTCGTGGAGCTGGGAGTGCAAGGCAGGGGGAGTCGGGGCGTGGGCGGGGCGGGTGCCCGGCCCTCCCAGCTCCTAGCCGCCTCCCCAAGCCCAGCCACGCACCTCCCTTTCTTTCTCTTTCAACTCCAGCTCTGTCTCCTTCACTTTGTTGACAAACATCTGCCTCATCTCTTCCTCCTTCCTCTGCAGCTCATTCAGAAACTCCTTTCTCTTGGCCTCATACGTCTCCTGTAGGCTGTGGAGACCAAGGGAAGAGAGGCCAAAGGCGGAGTTACGGAGGGAGTGGGGAGAGGCAGAGCCAGAGAAGTAGAAGCACATGGGCACCGGGGTGGCCAGAGGCTGGGGTCCCCGCTGCCCCTCTCTGGGTCACAGGACCCCATAAGGTGTAGGGGATCTGGCTGTGGAGACGGGGTCGCGCCACGCAAAAGCTTTCACCTGAAGGGCTGGCTGTCGCCGTCGCTGTCCTGGAAGCCCATCTCCTCCAGCTTGCAGCGCCGGTAGAGCTCGTAGTGCCTGCTGTGGGTCTGCTCGCGGAGGTCCTCCATGTTCACGCGGATGAGCATCTCCCGGAGCTTCCCAAAGTCGCAGTGGTTCTCGTTCTCCACTGAAAGCACAGGGCAGCAGAGGCTCAGCGCACCGAGGGGCACGGTGGAAAGGGCCCCGGACAGTGGCCAGGTCACACGGGCAGATGCCAGTCAAGGCAGGTAGGCCGAGGGGGATGGGAAGCACAGGGCCCCGGGCAGGGTGCTGCAGGCAAGCTTGCAGAGGAGGGAGAGCCGGGCAGGGCAGGGGACTGAGTCCAGGGCCCCCAGCTATGGCGGCCCTGTCCCCGCACACTCACCCTGCACCACTCCCCAAGGGTACTGCCGTGCTCGGACCAGCTTGTTCCCCACCTTCACCTCCTCGGTGCTGCCAACTACCGCAAAGGGCAGGTGTGCCTGGAAAGGGGCCCAAATATGCATAAGCACTAAGCTGACACACAGGTAGATGGACAGATCCCCTCGCCATCCCCAGACTCAGGGAAGGGTTGACCTGGGGCTGCCCAGGCCAGAACAAAGGCCTGGGGCCAGATTTCCCCTCTTGGCTCTCTCTTGGATCAGTGTCATAGAACCTCTGAACAGAGGAGTAGGCTGAACCCTCAGCCTCCCTGCCTGAGTTCCTGACCCTCTAGGCTTCCTTTCAGCCCTCAGCTTTCCCAGGGGTGATTAAAAGCTCCCTCCGAGGACCTGTGGGCCTGGCCCCCTTCCAAGTTCCTAAGCCCTGGCATCATGCTTGCTTCCTCCTACAGGTTTCAGGTTCCCACCCTAAATCTAAAGCTTGTGAAACTCAAAACCTGGGGAAGCTCCAGTGTAAGCCCAATGCTTAGTTCATCCCATCCCCTGTCCACAGGATGCAGGACTGGCTAGTTCCGGGTTGTCCACCCAGGAGAGGCTAAGGCCAGAATTCTGGGGAACACGAATCTCTTGGGGCTGTGTCTGAGATCTGTGCCGACTCCCAGCCCTCTGGCCCCAGAGCTCCGGGCCCTTCCCCAATGCTCACATTCATGACGGCGTTAATCTCTGCCACAGCCTCGTCATCCGTGGGGAACTGGTAGATCTGGACCCCGTTGCTGACCAGCTCACCCATGATCTTGATCTTGAACTTGTGGAGCTCACTCTTGGAGATGGTATCAGCCTTGGCGATGATGGGAATAATGTTCACCTGCCAGGTTCAGGGAGAGGGGGCGGCAGGTTGGTTGGGTGTTTGGAGTAAAGCCTCCCTAACCATGGACAACCCTGGCCAGGAAACATACAGGGGAGGGAGCCAGGGAGATGCAGCTGCTCCAAAGGGTAATCCTGACCTGAACCCACCCACCTGTGGCAGTGCTGATGGGTCATAACAATCGGCTATGGTGCTTCTTATAGCCCTAGTTCCCCAAAACCACCATCCAGCCCCAAAATTAGCCCAGCTTTGACCCAGAGTGCTCTGCGATGCTCAGCTGGCCTGCGACCTGACAGAAGCAGTGGCGGGGGCTGAGCTCCCCCTAAGCAGGTAAGATGACCCCATCAGCAGTGGTCACAGGAAGACTTCAACATCTCCCAGGCCAAGGCCATCCCATTTTTCACAGTGAAGATGCGCTCCTGAGATGCAGGAGGGCAGTCACGTGAGAGCTAACAGGAGACTTGGAGATCCAGGACCCCCTTCCCGTCCCTCTTATGAAGCTGTCCTTTCTTCTCTGCCCTCTCAATGTCCCTTCCTCATTCACACCCCAATTCTGGGGTTTACGTTTCCCCGACGGGAATGGAAGGAACCCAGGAAAATCCACAGCAGGAAGGAAGGGGGAAGTAAAGAGAGCAAAGGAACCAGGAATTGAGAGAGAGAATGAGGAGAGAAGAGCTGAGATGGGATGGGGAATATTCTGGGAAGAGGGTCGGGGTGGGGGAACCGGAGGGAGGGGGGCAGGAGGCTGGAGGCCGGCGGGGCTGAGAATGAGCTGCAGGAAGCAGCTCAGGACCAGACTCAGGTGACAGAGCTGCGGAGAAAGAGGGAGGCAGAGTAGCGGGGACCTGCCTGAGCATCAGGGATGCATGCAGGAGAAAACACAGCGAGGACGAAGCCAAGGGGACGGTCCGCGAGCCCCTGACCAGGACAGCCCCAACAGCCCAGACACGCATCCCACCCCGGGGAGGGCTGTGGAGCCCACGGGGCAGGGCGGGGTGGCGGCCCACAGACCTTGCTGTCCAGTTTCTTCATGGTCACCAGGTCCAGGGACTTGAGGGAGTGCCCGGTGGGCGTGATGAAGTAGAGGCAGACGTGGATCCTCGTGTCGTGGTAGTCAAAGAGGGAGCGGCGGATCTTCAGCTCTTCCTGCAGGTAGTTTTCAAACTGCGCGTCGATGTAGTCGACTATGGGCCTGTAACTAGAGACGGCTCCGTCACCGACTGGGCCGCGGGCGCCGGGCTGGGCAGGCCTGCTGGCTGCCCAAGCCAGGCCGCCCAGGGGTCTTCTCTGTCTGTGGATCCCTGACTGCATCCGAGGGTCTGACCCGCCCCCTCCTGGCCACCCCCAGGAGTAACCGGTCAGTTAGTGGCCACCGTGCCTCAGTTACTCCCTGAGAGGCCCCCCTGGCCCTCACAGGTGTGGGGACCCAGGGACTCTTTGGGGCAGCCGGGAGTGAGCAGTGTGCAGGCAGAGGGTGGTGCCGGGAGGAGACGTCCGGGCCGCCCTTCCCGCCTCTTGCCTCTCATCCTTGTTGATCTGATCCCCGAAGCCCACGGCGTCCACGATGGTCAGCCTGAGCTGCACATTGCTCTCCTGGAGGTCGTAGGTCTGCGGCCGTAGGCGCACGCGCTCCTCGTGGTGGCTGGCCTCCTCGGTCTCGAAGGCCGTGTTGAAGAGCGTGTTCATCAGCGTGGACTTGCCGATGCCCGTCTCCCCTGGGGGGCAGGAGCGCGGGGTGGGGCGGTGTCCGAGGCTGGAGCCCAGGGCGTCTCCGGGTGGGGCTCGGGCACCGAGGCGGAGGACAGGCCTCCCACTCAGCCCCGTGCCAGTCCCACCCCACAGCAACCATCCCACCCCAAGGGGCCTCGGGAGTCTCGTGCCTCCCATCCGGGGCTGCGTGTGTCTGGCTGTGTGCCGGGCCCTCCCTACCTACTACTGCAGCAATATATGCTACTGGCACGCCAGACAGTCGTGTTTACCACCGTGCCCTGGGTTCACAGTGGGGATGAGTAAATGTTTTCAAAATAAACAAGCCAAGATGATCTAAATATTTGTGATAAACACCTGAGGGTTACAAACCTGAGGGTTACATGTGCCTCATCCCATTTAGCCCTCAGGACGACTCAAGAGTTAGGCCCTGGCTCCAGCTCTGTTCTTGGCCCCAGCAGAGACCCCAACCGAGTCCTCATGCTGACCCCCGAGTTTCACTCTCCTTGGGGAGACCCTGTTGCAACAGCCCCTTCTCCCAGAAGGCCCTGCTGAGGCGCACCCGGCCAAGCTGTGACACTCACCCACACAGAGGATGTTGAAGCTGAAGCCCTGCGTCACCGACTTACTGACCAGCTGGTCCGGGAGGCTGTCGAAGCCCACGTGGCCCCCCAGGGAGAGGCTCCGGGGCTCCGGCTCTGCATTCTGCCAAGAGAGGGACAGAAGGTGGCGGTGAGCCAGCTGCGAAGAGGGGCCAAGTTCAGAGGAGGCCACACCTGCGTCAGCCTGGAAGCCCCTGTTTGAATTCCCAGCAAGTCGCAGGACATGCCTGTGAGTGCCCAGGGCTCCAATCCAACTCCAGGCCCAGGGCAGCTCGGGGCCTGAATCCCTTCTCGGGAAGGGCCTTTCACCCACGGCTCTGCTCCAGCTCAGCTGGCCAGGGAGGCCTGCGGTCCCCTGGTACAGGTGGCCCCAGGACCTGAGGGCTCCCCTGCCCTCCTACTTATGAGGTGGCCTCAGATGGCCCCCAGATCTTAAACAAAGACTCCCACGGGCCAAGACTGGAGAGCATGCCTTTCCTGGGGCCAGATCCAAGAGGGGCGATGCTGTTTCCTCTCCCAGACCTCACAGACCCTTCTGCTGGAAGCAAGACTCAAGCCACAGGTGGGGCTGGCCAAATGCCCCCACACACACACTCGTGATCTGTGGGAGGGCCTGCCCCCACGAGGCTGTGCACATGATTCCCACAGGCACGCTCTGCTCCTCACGCCCCGAGTGTGGAAAGCACATGCAGGCCCTACTGAAGGACTCAGACGGCCAACCACGGGTCTCAGAACCAATGCTAAGGGAGCCAAGACTCTGAGGCCTACACCTCCCCCCAACACACACACACCCTTCTCAGTTCTAGCCAGACACCCTAGGCTCTGGCTCATGCCACCCTCCCACCCCAACCCCAGCCCTGGCTGTTCAGACAGAAGCTTCCAGATGAGAATGTGAAGGCTTGACCCTAACAGAGAAGTGGCCAGCAAGTCCCAAGTGAACGGGTCACTGGAGCTGGCCCTCAGCACTATAAAAAGAAACCACGAGGACCCGAAACAGAGGGCCAAGGTCAGACTGCAGTTTGAGTGGACAGTTTCTCTGGCTTCCCTGGGAAGGAGGAGAAAAGTCTGCCCTCTGAAGGAAAGTTCCCAGGCTCAGCCTTCTCCAGTTTGGTCCCTCTAGACGGACCCTCCATTCCCTGGTCCCTCTGTCTTGACTGCCAGCAAGAAAGCACAAGGACAAGGCAAGGCCAGTGGGTCTGAAGCCTTACCCTGCCCTCACTGCCCACTGCTCCAAGGGAAGGAAACAGGCCCCAACTGAGCAGAGACCCAGGAACTACTGGTTAGGGCCGTGGCAGCACTTCACGCACACGTGGCTCCTGGCCTGGTGGGGGGCTCAGGACTAGGCAGCAGGGCCCTGTGGCCACCCTCGGGGCTCCCTGCCTTCCTGCAATCATTTCCTAACAATCTGCTGCCTCGGCCCAAACCCCTCTGAGCTCCCTGGCACTCAGACCTAGCCTTCTTTCTCCATTATTGTGCCCACCCGCATCACTGACTCCCAAGCGTGTGTGCTGGCAGGCTGGACCCCACATGGGCTCTCTGGGCAGTTGCACCATTCCCTCAGACAGGTCAGGGTTACCTCTGGATGTGCATTCTCTACCAACTTTCTCAGTGGGAGCCTCTGTTCTTAGAGCTAAACATTTCTCCCTATCCCTTATCTCCAGAGGATCACATCCCATCCTCTCATCGCAAGCCCAGGCCCCCCTAGGATGCACACGCAACTGGACAAAGAGGCCCTCAAGGCAGCTTCCTTCACTGGTGCCGCATCAAAAACAGAAAGTGGAGCATAGGGTGGACAGGGCCAGGTCCAAACCCCCTTACAGTCTGGGGCTGTCCTTATAAATTCTGTCCCTTCCCTGGAATCCAGAGCTGCCTCTGCCTTTTCCCTGCACCTTCTCTGACCTTGTCGCTGGGTACTTCCATTTCAGACCCCTCATTTGGGGTGGCCCCAGTTCCTTGCACTGTGATGTTTTTTATGCATCTTGGTTCACCAACTACTCCATAAACTTCTCAAAGTTGGCTACAAAGTTGCAGGGATGGGAGAGTGGCAGCCAGGTTTTCCAGCCTCCCCACCCTCCGCTCACTATGCCCAACAACCAAGGCACCACCAACATTTATGAAGTACTGAACACTTCCACTGCTACAGCGTCGGGTCCCAGGAGTGCCTGCCCATCTTACATAGAGCTCCATTATTTAGTTGCTATTCCACCTGCTCATGGCAGCTTGAGGATCAAATGGAGGACAGAACAGTCAGACTAGAGCTTTCTTCTTTTCAGGCAAGACTAAGAAGCTCCAAAATTGAAGGCGTGCTGTGCTTGCAGAGAAGGCTGTGTGTTTATTCATCCTCTTCTTCCAAGGGTGACACAATCAGGATGCGATCCAACATCCTGTACTCTGCCGCCAAAACCCACCAAGTCAGCTGTGTCTGGAAACCACGCGCGTGCACGCGCACACACACACACACACACACACACACATACACACACACTGCTGCAGAGGCCTTGGGAGAGAAACAGAGGCCATCCTATTCCTGAATTTTCCACACTTCTTTACAGTTCCAGGGGACAAGAGCAGCACTCGGGGGTCTCACATAAGCCCCCTTATGCATGCTTAGCAACACCCTGCCAGGCCCCTCAGCGCTCGGCTTTCCCTACGGCGTGTATGGAATATAGGCAAGTATTTATCCCTGGGTTGTTGCCCAGGCTGGTGTCTGCCATTCCAGGGTCCTCCTACCAGGGGCAGTGTCCACTCGGGAGCCTCAGGGGCCAGTGGAAGTGCTAGTGTGCAGCATGATGCCTACACACACACACACATACACACACACAAGAATGACCAAGGGAGGCACTGTTGATCCCAGATCTCAGGAAACTGATGTGACCTCCTGGTTTCTCTAAGGGGTCACTTTACTGCTAATGCCAAGCTCTCTGATTACATATTTGGCACGAAAGTGTAGTGCTCGCTCCAGGGTGCCTGCCCCAAGTATCTCTACTAACCTGAGAGAGGTCACAGCCTAGGAGGAACCAGTAGCCACAGAAGCATCTATCTCCTGCACTGCTCAGCAATCACTTGACTCAGAAATAAACTTCAGGTCTTCCACTGACCGTGAGTCCTGCAATTTGGTGAGTGAGAGAACCCAGCTCCAATCCCAGGGGTGAGTCCTAACAGTCCTGAGCCAATAAGCATGACCCCATGATTAGTTCAGTTCAAGCAAAAAACTGGGATGAGCTTTGTGACCGTCTTATGACCATTAGGGGAGCTAGGCTGAGACTGAAGTCTATTCACAGACGATGACAGAGCCAAGAAAATCACAGTGAGGGAGCCACTGTCTGCCCCACTTCTGCGCTTTTCCCTTTATCTCTGACCATATATCCCTTCACCCCCTTATGTCAGTAAGTAGGGTTAACCACTACTTATAACTGAAAGCATCTTGACTGTTACAGTCTCTAAAATGAAACCCTTTGGATGCAGAGGGACAGGGAGAAAGCAAGGCGCACCGAGGAGAGGATAGAAGGCGCACGACAAAACAGCTCAGCGTTTGCAACTAAAAGTAAGGCACAGATGTTGGTGATGACATCAACAGCTCCCTGAGGACCATTACTTGCCGGAACTAAGCTACGTGATGCACATGCAGCCTCTCATTTGGTCCTTTCTCCACCCTGTGAGGCAGATGTCATCATTCTCCTCATTTTACAGGACAAGGTAAGTGAGTTGCACAGAAGCCAGGGAACTCACCAGGGCAGAGCAGGGATTTGAGAATGGGCCACGCCTTTGCTCCCAAATCATTCATTCAGCCACTCAACACACTTGCACTGGGCATGTCTACTGCATGCCAAGTACTAGATGGCTGCCAAGAATAAAAATATGAGCACCAGCCCTCTGACCTCAGGAGCTTTAATTCAGTCTAAACTCAAATGCCTACTGGCACCAGGCAGGTAATATAAAAGGGCAAAGGGGAGCAGTATAGTCGTAGTAGTAATAACTACATTTATTGAGAGCTACTCTCATTGAATTTCATTTAATACAGACATCAACCCTATGAGATGAACTGTAATATTATCTCCATAGTAAAGATGAGACAGTTGAGGCACCAAGGCACCAAGTAAGTAATTTTCCCAAGATCATACTGCTCAGGAGTGTGAAGCCAGGATCTAAAAGGAGAAGCATGACTGCAAAAGCCACATGGCTCTGCTGCCTGGTGGACGGAAGGCAGCCGCTGACTTGGCTGAGCGTGGCATCCCACAGGGGCAGGGGAACCAGGGAGGGGACTGCTGCAGAGCCTGTGCTCCATCCAAGGCAGCCACGGTTCCATGACTTCAGCCAACAGTGGGAATGCAGGCACAGTGTTGCCAAATCTTCCAATTTTTCAAGAGGATCCACAAATCTAGATTTTTATGTGAAATCCCCTAGTCGCTAAACGTTGGCAACCAATACAAATTTAGAATACCATGAGGAGCCAACACAACATGTCTGAGGGCTGGACTGAGCCCATGGCCTGACAGTCTGCAGGCTGGATCTGGTGGGAGAGGAGAGTGAGTGGGAAGGACAAAGCATCACTGTCTCTCTTCTCTGGGGCATGGAGACCCATAGGAGACCAGTTCGGAGGAGGAGCCTCCAGGCTGGACAACTTAACTCAGACCCTGGTGAGAGATGGACTTGCTGCTGCTGGTGCTGTCCACACACCCAGCTCCCTGGGGTACCCACTCAGGGGGCTCTAACTGTCCTCAAAGCACCAAGACAGACTGAATTAGGAGCTCTGAGCTCTATACACACACAATGGGAGACTCCGCGGGACCATTAGCCTCTCTCTAATCACCAACAAGCTTTTGACTCCTGAGCCAGGTCCAAGTCTTTGGTGTCATCATTTCTTCGGCACATCAAAGACAAAAACCAAAATAATAACTGCTGAGGCCGACTGCATTCCCCCAGGCCTGGCCGTCCAGAACAAAGTGGAGAACAGTATTTTGTTATGCAGCCCAGTGGATAACTAGGGCGTTCTTTTCCTGATCAGGAAATGCTCTGTCTGAGCTTTTGGAGCAGCCCAAATTGCTGGCCAAGAAGAGCTGCCCCTTTTACCAAGAAGTGAGATGGAATTTTGGAATGCCCCACCATAAGTGCATTTGGCACCTGAATCCTGGATATATGCGGCCCCTTACCCCAGGCATTCCAGACTTCTCTGGTGCCGGGGATTTCAGAGGCTGCTTTCCACCCAGGCTCCCACGCCCAGCACGGTGCTGGCTGTGCACCCTGCCAGGCAGGCAGGAAACCCACTCCCCAGGAGAGCTCCTGCCCTGGGGACGCCTTATTAAGTTGCTGAGCAATGGACCCAGGAGTCACTGCACCACTGGGAACCCTCCCACCCAAGTTGCTGGCACAAACCACCCGACTCCCAGTTCCAGCTACTCCAAGCAGCTTGGGCCTTAAATAGCCAGAGTAGGGGCCTCTGGCCAGACCCGAGGTCCACATCACAACTGTCCTTGAGCCCAGAGAGGAATCCTAGGAATTTTCCCAGGAAAGGCTTCGGCTCTCATCCCAGGATTCCACAGCAAGCCTTTAAGCCCAGGTCAGAGGTTACGGGAAATAGCTAATGGGATGTGAATGAAAGGGTGGGGGGTGGGGATGCTGCCACTGTGGGCTAGGAGAGAAGAATGGAGGTAAGATATACCTGTCCCATATCAAGAGGGCACCTGGGAACTTAGGATCTTCTCCTAAGATGGCAACAGAAAATTTGGGAGAAGACACAGTGGGGATCAACTTTCACGATGCTGGACAATAATGGGGAGATGGCAGCTAGGCCCCAAAAGGGAGACCATCCCCACCTAATCTGGGAAGAGAAGGAACTTTGGGAGCTAAACTCCTCCCATGAGTCCAGGGCTGCCTGCCTTTCCTGATCCTGATACCCCATTCTCTCCGCCTCTCTGTCTCACCAAGAGGCAACCTGATTTCAGAGACCTGAGCCAACTTTCTCCTTCTTTCTGCCTATAGCCAGGCTACATTTTGTTAATTTGGGATGGTGTGTTTCACACTTCTCATGTCAGGTTTCCACTTATTTTGTAGCAGAGAAGCTAAGCCTATCTATAGCCATGCCCAAGAGTTACTTCCAGAAAACCTCTTTTGTTGCTCAGATGTGGCCTCTCTCTCTCTAAGACCAACTCTGCCAGGAAAATCATTGCTCTCCACACTCTGTGGGACGTGACATACAGGGGTGAGACTCTCCCTGGCAACGTGGGAGATGACTCCCACGGATAAGCCCTGACACTGTGGGATCGACAACACCTTCCTGACCAAAAGGTGGAAAAGAATTGTAACAAAATAAGGCATCAGTGGCTAAGAGAGTTCAAATTGAGTCGAGAGGCTATTAGAGAGACTACTCTAATGCAAGCTTCAGCTAGATATTGCTAATTACCATGGTTTGCCAAACCCCCAACCAAAACCATTACTGTCAACCCTAAAGAATGCCTAGAGCTCTATCGGAGATCCTACAAAAGTTGCATGCATTAAGTTTACTTTTCAGAAACTACAACCTCCAAATGGGTTCCTAGGCCAGATAAGTCTTGAAACACAGAGGGGCTAGCCTCTCCAGAGCTGCAGCTACTTCCATCCCCCTGCCCCATGTTGTTGACACCCCTTTCCAACATGAAGAAGTTAGAAAGGGCAGAGCCCAAATACCCCTAAAAATTGGGAGAAGGATCAAAGAAGAAGGAGGAGTTATAACAGAGAAGACAGGATTTAAACTATGAGTATGACTACTGAATCATTATATTGATATTTTATTTAGTCTCCAGTATCTTGGAGAAGCAGCTAGAAGGAAAAACCTGAAATTGTGGAACTGTAACCCATACCAAACTCTGAAATCAGTTCTATAACTACTTGTTGGAGTGTACTTTGAAATTATTGCTTTTTGTATATATATTTCACAATAAAAAAATGTAAAAAAAAAAAATCAGGTTTCCAAGAAGCCAAGTGCATAGTTGCTTGCCTGAAGCCTAGGACACAGGCACCCTCTGGGACTCTGCTGTGCCACCTGCAAGGGAATGGTCCAGCCCACGGTGCAGCAGATAGGAAGGTGCTCTGGGCCTTGGCAGTTACTGAAATTCCAGGCATTCAAATCTCCTCACTTGGTTTGGGGCCCCTGGTAGCAGCCACCACTGCCTCGTGGCAACAAAAACCACAAGTGGTCTGGGCTTCATGCAGGAAGGAGGCAGCCTTTGCACACAGCAAATGAGACACCACCCTTGGAAGGGGGGAGGTGGGCCCCAAAGGTGCCCCCTGTGCATACCCACCTGCCTTCCCTTCAACCCCAGGATGGACACTGGTGCTGGAAAAGAGCAGAGAAATGCACGGGCACCAGTGCAGGCCGACGGAGGCTTGGGGCAGTACTGCCATACTTCGTTGTCCACCCTATTCACCCCCTACAACAAGCAGAGTGTCAGGCTCAAACCTACGGCCCCATAGCCATGTCTGGCAAGTGGACTTGAGTCCACTGCCATGGCCCTCCTGGACCTCAGACCCAAAGTGGTCCAAGCCCAGGAGGTCCCTCAGAGACAAGCCAGCCAGCTGTGGTCTGAAGCAGGCCCTAACTCCCTCCTCCTCTGGTTCTATCTCTCTAACTTGGCCTCCAGGAGCCAAGAAACACCTTGGAAGCCATGTGCTAGGAAGAAGAGAGTATATACCTTACCCCAAGAGCACTAGAGCAGCAGGAACTACAGTCAAGGTGCCCCTTGCTTTGCCCTCTGCCACCCCTCCCCAGCCACTGTTTCTTACATGAGCCCTGAGGATGCAGATGGCTCCTGAGGAAGCCAGCAAAGAGCACTCAGCTCTACTACAAAGTCATGCTGACCTTTGGAGTTGTTTCTTCCCCAGGCAGACTCCCCCTGTCCCGCATAGCTCCACATATGGCTATCTAGCAAAGCTGGTGCCTTGGGGGCCACAGTGGGGAACCCAAGACCCAAAGTGGCAGGACAGAGGCAGGAAGGCTGGGGGGGACTGCAGGGGGCAGGGAGAGGCAGGCCAGCCTGCAGGTCTTTGCTCTGTCATCCTGCAGCTGCTCACCTGTGGCCGCTGGACCCAGGCCACAGACATTCGTGGTAGTTACTGCCGCAAATACGCTCCTACTAGGGCTTGTTGCTCACAGGGCTCTGCCCTGTCTGCCATCCCATGGGGTACCCTGGTACTGGGGTATGAGTCTCACACCCAACTTTTACTGGACAGTGAACAAAATCTGCATCCTCACCCAAATGTGGGCTGTTGGCATGGACAAGACAATGGGCACAAAGTATCCAGCGCCCTCCCTGCTATCAAAAACTTCTGACAGAAGTCAAGCCCAGGTTCCCAGCCTGCATCCACACTCTCTTCTTGTCGGCACTGTGCTCAGTCTCCTTCGTGCCACCCTCTCTGTTCCTATCCTGATCAGTCCCTCATCGTGCATTCCCTTGGATCACCAATGCCTGCCCACCAGCCTCCTCACTCTGACCGATCCCAGGCAAGATCCCAAGCAGACCTTCCTAAAGTGAGCACCCACACCTGGTACAATGCCCACAAGGGCGGTAGGGAAATATAGACCTACCTCCCAAGTGGTTTTGTAGGAGGTGCTCACTCAGCAACTCAACATCACCAAGCACTGAGAGATGCTCAGACATCACTTGCTCATCTCTCACATCTCCTTCAAGCAGCTCAGATAGGAGGTTACTGGCCATTTTTACAGGACAGAGAGATCTCACTCTGTGGCAGAGGCCACAACCCCCGACCTGGGTGAAGGGCTGCCTTCCACATCCCTCCCAACCAGCTTGTTTCAGGGAGGGAATCAGCCCGCCCCCCTGGATAGCCTGCTTCTTGGGGAAGTGTCAAGATTACAGAGGTGACAACGGAAGTGACAGATGGTGCTAGGGCTAAAGTGGAGATGGGAGGAGTGCCTGGCTGGGAGGAATGCCAGGCGTGAGGCTGCCGTGCTGCACGCTTCTTCCCCCTCCCCGTCAGCCCCACTTTCCCAAGTCTAAACCATCTCCCCACGCAGAGTCTGAAACTGCGCCATAAGACTCAGATAGGAGAAACACAGAAGATGGTCTTTAGGAGTAAGAAGAGGTGGGGCCTCAGAATCAGGACCCCAGAAAGGAGGAGGGACAAAGCAAGAGAGGACAGGAGTCTGGCTGCCCAAGGAGGGTGAGAAGAGAAACTCCCCAGAGGCCCGTCACAGACATGCAAGTCCAGTAGACATGGATTCCAATCCCATGGCTGGTCTAGGGTTGAGAAGGACTCAGCCAGGATGTAAAGGCTGCTGGATCTGTGGTGTTCACACCACACTATGTGACCAGGACAAACAGACAGACTGGTGGTGTGCTGGGATACACAGGGGAGAGTCTGTGAAAGGACATGGAAACCCAACACATACTGATCTCACAGTACTGAGGGCAACTCTGTATGGACATCCGAGCTCCAGGCTGGGAAAGCCCTTGGGCCCTCTGGGGCTGGTCTGACCACTGAGCTCGCCGAAGGAGACCTGCCACAGCCTCATGGCCACTGCTTCCCACAGGTCAGTGAGTAGCCCAATGCTCTCTGGAGCTGGCGAGACACCTCAGCATATCTCCAAACATGCCACAGACTGTAATTAATCTGCACACTCTTTGAAAAGCATCAGTCTGATAGTCCTTATTTTATAGCAAGGACAGATAAACCAAGGCCAAGAGAAGAAAAGATGATTTTCCCCAGATGACAACCCAGGAGGGCAGAATGGAATCCAGACCTCTAAATTCAGGCCAAACTCCACCCAAGGTCTCCACCCAAATTCAACCCTGTCCAAGTCCTCCCAGGAGAGTGATGACCCGGAATGTGGACGGTGTGGAAGGCGTCCATCTACCCGGCTTCACCTGGCACAGTAGTCAAGGCCCTGCACTCAGGCTCTACGCCCTTACCTGAGTCAGTCCCCGCTCGGTGCTGCAGCCCTCTTTGGGGATAAGGCCTGTGCTCCTCACAAGAATGGTCCAAGAACGAACACAGAAGAAGGACCCCTCCAGCCCACAGCCTGGCAGTGCAGCCGGGCCTCTCGGCCAAGTCTCTGAGGGCAACCTCTGGACATGCAAGATGGAGGCCTCGGTAGAGGGCATGGTGAAACCCTGCAAACCTACTTCTTACCCAGAGGGTCTGTCTTTACGTCCGCCACTGACACGAGGTGTCATGTGTCATTCATTGTGGTCTTGTCACATGCCAGACACTGCTCTAAGCACCTGGCCTGGATTATCTCAGTGAATCTTCACAAGAACCCTATGAGGGAAGTAATATTTTTATCCCGTTATACATATGATAAAACTGATGTGTTGAACAATGTGTCTGGGATTCACCCCAGGCAGTCTGGCTCTGGTTACTCTCTACACTTGCACCCACCTGCAAGACCAACTGTTAGAGCAAGCTTTGGCCACAGATGAGACCCAAACATAACTTTTTGGCCAGCTGGGCAGAGAAACTGCACCCATTTCATGCACACACACACGCACAGATACGCATGCCCTCTCAGGTCTCTCAGTCGCCAGCTAATCGGAAGTTATATTAAGATTCAAGCGCAGCCCTCCTAAGGTACATAAATTCCAATTTATAGTACCCAAGTGAGGTGCCTCTCTGATTTCGCCTCACCTCTGAATCTGCTTCTCCTGTATTTAAACTTAACTGACACACAGACCCTGCCCCACTGAGAATAAAAGACTAGTCTAGAAATGATGAAACGAAGAGCTTCTGCTTTAGTGATGCATATTTCCAAATTAGACCAACGAATGTATTTTCAGATTAAAGGGAAAATTTACATATATAAATTCAGATGGCAGTATTTATAGCATTAATTACATAAGTTCTGGCTTCCTTATTTAGCCCCAGAACCAATCGCTTATCAGTCTCATATTCTGCATTCCCCTCTCTCACCACCACCACCCCCAACAGCCCCGGGCGCTCCCTCCCCCTCTCCCACCGACCAGGGCCTCACATGCTGGCAGGAGGACACAGTTTCCTTCACGGTCACAGCCCAGCCTCCCAGACACACCCAGCCTCACACACCGGGGGATTTGCATACACAACCGCCAAAAGGCCTCCCTTCCTCTGAGTGAATTTTTCAAAACCTTTACGAAGTTGTTTTATTGGCCGGCTCAGACCCAGAGAGACCCCCACAAGGGCCACAGAGGACATCGGCCCTGCAGAGGGCAGCCCTGGACGGGGCCCAAGCAAACGCCCACGAGGCTAAATTTGGAATCGCTCCAGTTCCTGGGGAATGGCTGCCGCAGACCCGACCACTGAGGCCGGACCTACCTGGAGTCGCACCCAGGATCCAAGCGCCAGAGATAAAAGGGGGAAAGAAACAGGCACGGGGGCCTCAGGACCCAAAGTCTGCAACTGCCCAGAGCTCATGTGGTGGGCTCCCTGGGACCCCTCAGGCTTCACCCTGCCAGGCTGCGCCCACCCAACAGCACCTGCGCGGCTAGGCATCTCCCCAGCTGTGCAAGAAGAAATACCCCGGGGATGGGGACCCGGAGAATGCCGCCCCCTCCTCTCCAGTCCCCGGGCCCAGTCTGTCCTCGCACCTGCCCGGAACCAGTCGGGTCTTCGCTCCTTCCCGCGAGCGGGGGTCTGTCCCCCCTGCGCCTGAGGGGAGCGACCGAGCCAGCCGCCCAGCAAGGGCTAGCGCGGCCGAGAGCTCGCCCCGGGCGCCCGGAGCCAGCCCGGCGTCGAGGCCGGGCCGCACGGCGCTGACAGTCCGGCTCGCGCGCCCCCCGGCCAGCTGCACGGCGCCCCCGCCCCGCGCCCCCCTCACGCGCCTCGCGGCCCGGGCGGGCCCTCACCGAGATGCGTTCCAGGTCAGTGGCCGCCATGGCGAGCTGCGCGCCGGGCGGGCGAACCAGGGCGAGCGCCGGGGCCGCGACGGGGACTCGCCGGCTGCGGGACGCGCTCCGCCCGGGCGGCTGCGGCTGAATGGATCCAATATGGCCACTTCCTGGAAACTCCCCTTGGCGGCAGCGGCGGGAGAAGCCGCGGAGCCGCCCCCGCCCCCGCCCGCGGGACAGGCCTCCCCGCCCGGCCCGGCCACGCGCGCAGCCGGAGCCCGGCCACTTGGACAGCCGGGGGTCTCCGCGGCGAGACGCGAAGTGCCAGCTGCGCGGACTGCTGGGACTTGTAGTCCGCGAGTTGGGGGGTCTGGAGGGCGGTGCCCGGGGAGACGCGGGCGGGGGCCCGCCGGCTGCCGCGTGTCCCTTCGAGGCGGGGGCCGCGCCGGGGTGGGGTGTCCTCGGGCCGCGCGCTAGGACGCTTGCCCCGCGAGGTCTAGAGTAGGGCGCTGCGTGCGCCCTGGGGGCCTCCGGCACCGAGCCGCCTCTCTGCAGCCTGCAGATGCGCTGGGACCGGGTCGAATGGGGAGCACCAGAGGAAGGCCCGTCGGGTCCGGGAGAGGCCACCTCGACCTCGTTTGCCTGTACCCTGGGCCCCACCTGATGCTCTCGCCGGAGTCAGGGCAGGAACTGGGGCGGGACCCGCGCATCCGGCCAGGCGGCCTCCCCGGGCAAGGGACCAGCTTTGGGCATCTTGCGCAACAAACATGTACGATGCGCAGTTCAGGCCCAGATTCGTGCAAGAGAAAAGTGAAGCTCGACGGTCAAGGCATCGGATTGCAACTGACCATCACCCTGTCCGCTGCAAGGACTTGGGAAAACTTCATAATGGAGTCCAACCCTGTGCCCGAGGGCCGCGACTCCCAATGCGAGCCCATTATTGCTTTCTCTGCTGAGGACCCAGAATGTGCACAAAACCCAGAAAACTAACACCTCTGCCAAGTCAGAGATACAGGGGGTTCTGTATCTTTCCCACTAGCCACATGATATTAATCCCAAATTCTATAAAAATTCCCCTTTTCTTTCTCTTCTCTCTCTGCTTTTCTTTCTGTCCTCTCTTTCGGATTGTAGCAAGGTTTGCCCGCTGGCCCTGCATTAGCCTCATCCCAGATCTGTTCACCCTCCATACCTCCTCCCAACCCCAATATCTGCCTAAGAAACTGTCTACCCACCACCCCACTCACAAATTTGTGCTGACTGGAGGTGCCCGAAGACCACATCTGGAGTTGGCACATGTAGCTTTAAGAGGAGCCCCCTCCCTCCCCTTCCCAGTGACTTTGCCCTCCTTTCTCTCCCAGACAAATGTAGCTTGTCATCAAAGAGGCTGACATCCCACCGAATCTTGCTGACTCAACAATTTCACTTTGCTTCTCTCTCTATCAAGGGGTTTCACATGCTGTGCTGTAGTTATCTATAAGAGAAGTGGGGCAGAGTAGTGGTTAAGGAAGCTGGATCTGTTGCAAACTGCCTGGCTTTGGATCCTGTCTCCACCCCTTGCTAGCTTGGTAACTTTAAGTTGCCAAGTAAGTTACTTAATAGTGTCTCCCTTTCCTCATCCTAAAAATGAGAATAATTATGGTAACTATGTGTGATGGTTTGGCGGCTTTATGGACCCAGAAAATTATGTTCCTAAAATTAATCCATTTCTGGGTTGCAAGGGTAGTTCAGTGGTAGAATTCTCGCATGCCATGAGGGACAGCCAGGTTCAATGACCAGCCAGTGCACTCCTCCCACCCACCCCACCCCCCCAAAAAAAAATCCAACAAATGGGGCTGCAGTAACAGGATAATCAAATGGAAAAAGCATAAAATGTGACCCCCACCATACAGCATACAAAAAAATTAATCCATTTCTGTGGGTGTGGACCCATTGTAAGGAGGATCTTTAGTGAGTAGGATCTTAACCCAAGATGAGACCCCCACCTCATTCAGGGTGGTGCTTAATCCTTTTACTGGAGCCCTTTAAAAGAGGATGAAATTCAGAGATATTGACCAGGGAGAAAGCCGAGAGAGAAACTACTAAAGCCAGAAGCTGGAAGCGGTGAAACTGGAAGAGAAGGCAGAGACCAGTAGACAACACCATGTGCTTTGCCATCTGAGAGTCCAGGCTCGCCTGCAGCTGGTCTTCAGGAAGAAGGGATTAGCTTGATGCCTTGATTTGCACATTTTCATGGCCTCAGAACCGTAAGCTTGTAAACTAATACATCCCAATGTTAAAAGCCATCCCATTTCTGGTATATTACATTTTGGCAGCTTTAGCAAACTAAAACACGTCACTGGATTAAATGAGATAAAATAAGTAAAGCACTTTAAACTGTTTTTGAAGTGCAGTGTTTGATAAATTACTTCTCTTGATTACAAAGGTCTGAATGGCAGAGCCAAGAGAGAGTAGCCAATCAATTTTGACTTGATCATCCCAAACCATAGCTGCTGTTTCCTTTTTGTTTTCTCATAACTGGCAAGAAATCAGTCTCAACTGACAGCCATTTTCTGCATCATTACCTTTGGAATAGGCCCTAAATTATCATTAAAATGGTCTTCTCTCCCCTACTTGAGCATGTCTCAAACATCCACTTCTAGCAGCCCCAGCTAGTGTATGTTAAGAAGGAAAAACCCAGATTAAATTTTACTTCCTTCTCTTGGGATATGCTCACTCTACTAGGAAAAATTATTCTTATTTCTGAAAACTCTAAATTTCATTTAATTTCTTTTCTCCTCCTCTTTCTTCTCCTTTTTTCAGATACTGCTGCTGTTCAGAACTACTGCAGGAGTGAGTTACCTATGGGGATATAAAGGTGAATGCAACAGTCATTCTCACGTCAGGCAAAGTTTTATTCCTTATGGTAATATTTCCAAGTGTTACTTTTACATCCAGGGCAAGTTTAGAGATGTTATACACACACACACAGAGTGCACACAAAGAACTGTAAGGAATGCTGAGTTCCATACAGGAAAAGGTTTTTGCAGTACTTTTCAGAGCTTTTGATAAGCTAATATGCACTGTCACTGTCTGAGAAGAAAATAGAATACACAGCTCAACCCAGCCTTATTTGACCAGCGACCCATCCCCACCACACAGACACACTCAATACCACACTGAGAATGACAGGCCTTACTCCAGGACATGCAGCCCTCCAGGCCTGTTACTTGTCTTTTACATCTTTAAAAAATAGTAATTTTGAAATATTTTCAAACTACAAGACAGTTATAAAAATAATACAACTTATGAACGAAGGTTGTGCTGCTACAAAAAGGAACAATGTTGGGTGCATGCAACGATGTGAATGAACATGTGGGACATTTAGTGAGACAAAATAAGCCAGGAACAAAAAAACAACAATGGTATGGTTACCTTTAAAAAATACTTATAAGAAAACAGGAGCCTAGATTGTAAGCTTTTGGAGCAGACACATTAAGTCCAGAGTGGTGATTATTAATTCTGGATTTTGAGAGGCTGTTATATATATATATAAAACCTGATATTTAGAGATAAGAATGAAGCCAAACTTGTTGGGGTTAAAGTAATTCAGAACATAGGGATAAGGAACACAGTGTCTATATTTTAGAACCACACATACTAACTATTAAACCTTACCATCAGGGAATCCCCTGATACTGTGTCAAACTTTAGGGACACCCAAATCAATAGTCCAAGCCCTCAATCATGAAGCTTACTCTTGGGACGCTTATGTAGGTAATGTAGGTAGTGGAGAAGCTTAGACTACCTATAGGCATGCCTAAGAGTTACTTCTGGAGGACCTCTGTTGTTGCTCAGATGTGGCCTCAGTCTCTCTAAGCCCAACTCTGCAAGTGAAATCATCGCCCTCCCCCATACGTGGGACATGACATCCAGGTGTGAAGGTCTCCCTGGCGATGTGGGAGAGGACTCCCAGGGATGAATCCAGACCTGGCACCGTGGGATCAATAATTACATCCTGACCAAAAGGAGGAAAAGAAGTATAATTAATAAAGTACCAGTTGCAGAGAGAGTTCAGATACAGTTGAGAGGCTACTCTGGAGGTTGCTGTTACACAAGCTTCAGGTAGACCTTGCTACCTATCATAACCTGCCAACCCCCAACCAGGACTATTCCAGCCAATCCTAAAGAACACCTAGGGCAAGATATAAGATTACACAAGGGTTCCAGGCACTAGAGTAACTTTCCAAAAACCCACAACCTCCAGATGGGTCCCAGATAAGTTCTGAAACCTAGCCCAGCCTCTCCAGAACATCAGATAGTTCCATCTCCCTACCCCATATTAGTGACATACCGTTCCAATATCAAAAATTTAGAATTGCCATAGCCCAAACAACCCCAAAGAGAGGTATGGAAAGATCAAAGGTGATGGTGGAATTATACATAGAAAGGACATGGCTTTTCTGGGGTACACAACACTTTCAAACCAGCACACCATCCATCAAACTCTCAATCTATCTATCTATTTCTAATCTTTCTATCTATGTATCAACCCATTTTCTGAAGACTTGAGGGTAGGTTGCATATATCATGCTCCTTGAACACTTAATACTTCCATGTACATTTCCTAAGACCAAGGATGGTCCCTTATGTAGCCACCTTAAGTGCAGTTATCCAGTTCAAGAAATTTAACATTGATATGAAGCTTGTAGTCTATATTCTAATTTTTTATATGTCTCAATAATATCTTTTTGAGTCTTTTATCCTCCCTTATTAGATCCCATCCAGGACCATTCATTACATTTAATTGTCATGTCTCTTTTGTTACTCTCTTTTTTTTAAGTTGTGGGAATATATATATATATAAACTAAACTTTCCCTTTCCAGCCATTCCCAAACACATCATTGAGCGGGACCACTCACATTCACAGTGCTGTGCTACCCTGACCACTTTCCAGTACTAAAACTTTCCATCTCCCCAATTAGAAACCCTACACCTATTATACATTAACTCCCCATTTCCTCTGCCCCCACCCGACAGCCTGGACCCTAATTTCTGTTTCTATGAATTTACACAGTCTTCAGTATTTCCTTTGTAGTTACAAGGGGCTTAAATTCAGTATCCTAAATCTGTAACAATCTAGTTTGCTTTGATACCACCTTAACTTCAATCTTATGTTCAAACTGTGTTCTTATATTCCTGTTTCCCCACCTTTATGTGGTTCTTGTCACAAATTGCATATTTATACACTGAGTCCAAAACCACTGGCTTATCATTGTATGTATTTGCCTTTTGGATCCTGTAAGAAGTAAGAAGTGGAGTTACAAGCAAAAATCCAATAGTTCTGGCGTTTATCTTTACCACTGTCATTACCTGTACCAGAGATCTTTATTTCTTCATAGAGCTTCGGTCTATTGCGTCCCTCCCTCTCAACCTGTAGGGCTCTCTTTAGCAGCTCTTATAGGGCTGGCCTAGTGGTGACAGACCCCCTCAGCTTTTATCTGGAAATGCCTTCATTTCTTCCTTGTTTTTAAAAGACAGTTTTGCCAGGTACAGAAATCTTATTTGGCAGTTTTTTGCGTTTAGCACTTTAAATATATTATCCCATTGCCTTCTTACCTCCATGGTTTCCCATGAGAAATTAGCACTTAATCTGATTGAAGCTCCCTTTTATGTGACACATTGCTTGTTAGTTGCAGTTGTCAGAATTCTTTATCTTTGGCAGTTGACACTGTAAGTCAGAGCACTATATGTCTATTTGGGTTTATCCCGTTTGGAGTTCTTTGAACATCTTGAATATATTCCTGTCTTTTGCTAACTTTGGAAAATTTTCAGCCATTGTTTTTTCAGGTATTCTCTCTGCCCCTTTCTCTTTCTAGAAATCCCACAATGCATATACTGATTGATGGTGTCCCAGGCTTTCCTCATGCTCTGGCCACTTTTCTTCATTTGTTTTTCTTTCTGCTCCTAAGATTGAATGATTTCAGCTGCCTTTTCTTCAAGTTCACTCATTCTTTCATCTGCCAGCCCCAATCTGCTTTTGAACCCCCTCTAAGGAATTAGTATCTGTTACTGTTATTTTCAGTTCTGTTTGGCTCCTTTTCATAATTTCCATCTTTCTATTAATATTCTCTTTGTGCTTGACTATGTTTTTTTCTGATTTTCTTTAACTCCATGTTTCTCCTTTAGCTCTTTGAGTATATTTAGGGCCATTTTATGTTTTAAAAACAGATTTTGTTTGCTTTTGTCCCAGGTCTGGTCCTCCTCTCCAGTCCTTTCTTTGCCTGGGCCATCGATTGTTTTTTGTGTGCTTAATAATCTTTCCTTGAAACCTGGAAATTTTGATATTTTAATGTGCTATTGCTGGAACTTAGACTCAGAGACATCTGCTCCTTAAGCTTGTATCCAACTAGTGTTATAACAGAGCTTTCCCTGAATGCCAGGAGCTAACAAAAACAGGAAATAAAGAAAAAAACCTTTCCCAGTCTTTGCAGACCGATGTGTGTGAGAATTCTCTTTCAGGGCTTATCCATACAACTGGTTTAAAGAACAGCTTCAGGCAAAGCATAGGGGCCTCCTTCACTTCTCTGCACAAGTCTTATCTTGGGCACGCACCTAGGAATTTCCCTTTTACACAAATACAAGTAGCCCCTCTTTTCTAGGGCACAGTTTCTTCATCATCCCAGGCACTGCACTGTATGTCCTACCGTCATGATTTGTAGGAGAGTTTGGGGAACTGCCGTCTATACACAGGGCAAGTTCTGGGATGGAAAACCTGAGACAAGTATCCTGCTTTAGTCCCTCAGGCTGCACCAGTAAGATTATGCCAGACATAGGTGTTCCCAGGTGTGCGTGAGGGCTCGTCTACTTGCTCAGGAACCAGGACTTGTCCTGGCTGTGCAGCAGCCTCTGCGGAAAGCCGAGAGGGGTTGGGGGAGGGACCAGCCAGGACACCATTAGATCCTACTGCTTTTAAGTAGCCTTTTCCTTGATCTGGCACTCACCTGTTTCTGCAAGCCTTTAGCTGTTTTCTGAAGCTTTGAGAAAGATATTTCTGCCAGTTCTCGCTGATTGTTCAAAGCTTCTGTGGGGGAACAGAGCCTGCATCTTGATCTCATCTTTTACTTTTGTTATTTCTTTGTCATTCAGAAGTTTAAATTTTTGATGTTCTCTAATTTACCTATACTTTCCTTTATGGTTTTCACCTTTTGTCTCCTAAAAAATCTTTCCCTACCTCAATTTGACAAAGATATTCTCTTTGTATTTAATGATAAAACTTTTAAAGATGTCTTTTTTACATTTATATCTATTTGTAATATTTTTACGTGTGGGTGGTAAGGTAGGGGACTACTCCCCCGACTCCCTTTTGCCAAGCTAATTGTTTCATCCTTTTCCTACTGATGTCCAGATCACAGACTAAATTTGTATATAAGTGTGTAGGTCTGTGGATCTCTTAGGAGCAGGTTCAGTGGGAATTGACAGAGAACCCAAAGTAACAGTTGCTTCAACAAGAGAGCAGTTTCCTTCTTTCTCACGTTGTCGGGGCATGTAATCTAGGGCCAATGAGACCGACACACAACTTCTGTCTTCTTGCTTTGCTTCAAGTGGTCCTGACCTCAGGGTCCAAAATGGCAATATCCGTATTCCAGGCGGCAGGAAGGAATGAAAGGATAAAAGGAAATGAGTAAACACTCTCAAATGATTCTAGAAGCTGCCATGTGGCATTCCCGCCTGCATCCATTGGCCATAACTGGGAAATGGGGTCTTTCTTCACATCAGTGTGTGCCTAGTTAAAAAGATCATAAAATGTTAAAGAGGAGAGTGAATGTCAGGTGGCAGCAACAATCTCTGTCAAGTCTGTTTCTGGGCTGTTTATTTGAAAACTAAAGTATAAAAAAGCAAGAAAGTAAGCATCATTTAGAATCAACCACCAGATAATTTCTTAACCCATCACTCTTCTTTTAGAAAAATCATGTGATTTTATAAAAATGATATAGGTACACTTTAAATAATTTAAACAAAACAGAAAAGTTTAAATTACTCCATTCCTACTACCCAGAGATAACTATCATGAATGAACATTACATTTACATCTTTCCAGAAATCTTTCTATGCATATTTACAGATAGAAGGAAAGATGATAGAAATATTTTATAAGGATTTGACCATTTATACAGATGCTATTTTAATCAAAAGTATTAAACTTAATTTTACTGGAAAATTAAAAGAAGAAAAAGAAGTTGAAATGAAACCGAAGGAAAGTTGAACCTCAAAGAATATTTCTTGACCACAAAAGATATTACTTCCTAAAAGATCCCTCTGAGGTTAGACAAAAATTGTGAAACATGTTAAGAAGTTAGAGTCATTTATTTTAAAACTACATCTTTCAATTATATGTGTGTGTATTTATTGTTTTGAAAATCAGCTCCCGGGGTGTCTTTCTATCCTTCGGTCTCCCAGGACCCTCCCTCCTGACTTTGTTACTTATTATTATAATTACTACATGATCCAGGTTAATAACAGTCACATTCTGTTTTGTAACCTCAATTCAATATATTCTTGATATATATTCTAGATTTAAATGAATTCAATTCTCCTAACTGGCCCTTTTACCAAGGCCTTTCTCCCTTTGCAAGTTCTTTATTTCAAATTGAGCCGTTTAGGGACTGAATTTCATTGTTAGGCTGTTTTTTCAAGATGCATTTTGAGTATTTAAGGAATGTTTGGCTCATCCCTTTCACTGGAAGCACACCTTGACTAGCATAATATTCCCTGCCTGTTCCCCCTGCCCTGGAAGTATGTTATATTTTCTGTTTGGATGCTGAAAGAAGTCACTCTTGATAATTTCTTTAGTCCAATAATTTAATTAAGATATGTCTTAGTATTAAATCCTGAATCAAGCTTTCCTGAAACATAGTATGTCCTTTCAACCTGCAGTTTTGGTTTCATTTTTTCTGCATTAGAGGATTTCTCTTTGGTGCTATTTTTGGTCTCTCTTCTTCAGGGATATCAATTAATCCTTATGTCAGAGCATCGTCATCTGTCTTCCATGTCTATTAATTCTAATTGCTTTAATCTCGTGGCCTTGCTTAGCTGCCCCACTTAAGTGGTCTGAGTTTTAGCAGGGTCCATTCTGTTTCTTGTTAATTCTAATTTATTTGTTCTATAATGATGTTTTTGTCCCGTTCGTTTTCGTTCTCTCTTGTTCTCTTGTTTGATCACCTCCACTTTGAGCCCCTGATTTATTAAATTCACATTCTTACTGCATCTTTTTAAAATATGTAGCAGTCGTAAGGCATGTCCTTCTCAAGATGTTTGCGGGGAGAGGTGTTCTTATCTTGTGCCCTCTATTTTCCTTTTTTTTTTTTTTTGCTCCCCATTAATGTTTTGCTGCCACATGTTGCCGTTATTGCTCCCCCATTTCTTTGCATCTTGCTCATGCTTTGGTTGCTCCGCCCAGACCTTCCTTCTGTGGCTCAAGCATGGTGGCGTGGGAGAGGAATGTACCGCCTCCCCCGTCTGAGGGACCCATATGACGCGCAGTGTGAAGGGAAGCAGGGGGCCGGGGAACGTGCACCGGAAGCTGAGCGCGGTCTGTGCGGGACTACCTGGCCTGCCCCTGGCCTGAGGTTCTGCTCCGTCCTGCACAGGCTCCTGCCCGGGGGCTGGAGAGGAGGGTGCTCCACCCCTTTTCCGAGCAGGCAGGGTCACCCGGGCTTTGCAGTGCCTCCCGGGTGGGAGTGTTGTTCTGGAGACTTCAGTCGGCCGGGCCAGCCCTGTGAACCCTGCTCGTTGTTTCCCCTCCTCCAGCACACTCCTTAACACTGCTCGCACAGTGGGACAAGAAGATAGGATCACAATCTACATCTGCTTCCTTCAGACTCGGGAGCACTAGGAAGAGCCTGCAGGATTCTGTCACCTTCTGGGCGCTGAGGACCGAGAGGGGAGCAGGGGTGGGATGGCCACTCCTTCCACTCTGCGACCTTCCATCTTCCCTTGGACACCAAAATGACGTTTTTATATCAGGTCTTTCCTTCCTCATTGCTGATGGTAATTTTGCCCCCCTGTTCTCATCTACTTTCTTTATTGTGTGAGGAATTGAGAAACAGAAATTCTATGAGGAAGTTCTCATCTACTCTCTGTATCTGGACATGCCCTGAACAGTTTTAAAACAGTAAGAGTTTGCTACCTCTGGCTCTTACATCTGAGTTGTACCAATGATTGGTCAAGGCTTAGAGAGCAAGAGCAGATGTGAGGAGCCTACTGGGTTACATGGTTTCTAGCTGGCCTCTGCCTTCCAGGTCCACAGTGAGAAATGCCTGCTGCACCTGGGGACAGGAAGCCTGTCAAGATTTAGGATTCCCTGCCTTCCAACAGAGCATTCAGCGTGGATGCCCTGGAGACACAGTACCAGGAGCACCTTGGAAAGCCCTGGAGGTGATACCAATCAAAAGCGGTGGATTCTTTTGCCCAATGTGTGCAAATGACTAATTCCTGACACATCCAGGGTTTGAGAGAGAGAAAGAGTTTATGATTAGGTGTAAAGCGGGAGATCAGATGCCTATCAGCCTAAAAATCTGTCTCCCCAACCTACAGTAATTATTATAGTTTTATAGTATCAGAAGATGGGCAGGTTTTAGGATAATGAGCACAGTGGCTCCAGATGTAACTAGAGGAGGTGATTTAATTATTGAGCATACGCAGACTGATTACATGCTTAGTCACAAACATAAGAAAATGGCGCCCTTGATATGATGATGGGTGTGATTTTTAGTGTTGTAATATAAAGTCTAAGCTTCTGTGCATGTCAGACAGGCCCACTTTGGTTAGATCCAGCTTTAGTGATCAAGATAACTTTGGACTTGGTGGGTTAGTGCTGAGCTGACCCAAGAACCTTCATTAATAAACATTAGTTTTTTAATAATAATGAATATTTAATTAATAACTAATATTAATAATCTAGGGGATGTCTTTAGTGATTACAAGACTCTAAAGTAAAAAAAACGGGTAGAATGGGTACTGGTGGGGTTTTTACAATCACAAGGGCACAAGATAAGGCCAATACAATCATTATTAGAGATCAAGGCAGCTGGATTACAGTTCAGAGGTTTCAGGTATTTCCCTCTGTCTATTCTAAAATATCAGAATGTAAATAAGGAATATCTATATAATGATTCAGTATCATAGTCATTCCTGAAATCCTGACTTCTTGGTTACTGAGATAAGAGTTTCTGCCTCTATTTCACAAAAGCTCCTCCACTGGCACCTAAGTCCTTTGGTTTCCTGGGAAACCCAGTCCATGAGTCCCAGGGCTACACTCAGGTTTTGCGGGACTTGAAGCTTTATTTTTTACAATTTAGAAGTTTTTCTTAGAGAAAAAATAAAAAGTGTAAATATAAAAGTGGGTATGGAAGTAATCATTTAGAAGGAGAAAAGAATAGGGCATGGAAGGGGCCCATGCAGGATCGAGGCCTGGGGCCGTAAGCTTCGTGGGTTTCCGGGTGCCCCCCTTAAATGGACCATGGAGGTGCCCTCAGCTCCCAGTCTGCAGGGACCCCCTGCAGCCACCCCCACATCCCAGAGCTGCCCTCTGGGATGAAACCCCCAAACCTGGCCTGGAGGGCCCCAGCGCCTGGATCATTACCAACCTCACAGGGGCTACAGGAGACTTGCTAGGCACTTCAACCCTGCCGCAGGCGCTTGGGGACCCGGGGCCTTCCCAAGGGGGAAACATTTCTGCTTCTTCAAGGAAGTTGGACCAAAAGAATTCTCTGGGAAAGAATATTCCAGTTGTCCAATTCATCTTAGACACTCACATCCCGAGGAGGCCGGGTGAGGGACAGCCGGTGCCCAGCCACTCTTAGCGCAGCTGCAGCCCTGCAGCCCTGCACGGCGGGGACACCGGGGCGACAGAAAGCTGGCCAAGGTGCTACAGGAAACCATCAGGGAAGGAGACAGTTAACTGCGGAGAGGAGAATCGCGTGGCCAGACTTGAGGAGGCAGACTTGAGGGGCAAGCCCGTGGTGTTGGTGGGGGGTCTTCCCTCTCCCCAAACGGCTCCATCCATCTGTTTAGGTGCTGGGCTTCCATGTCAGCGAAGGGTCCTTCCGCAGCTCGAAACATGTCTGAAAACCACACCTCTGCCAGGAGTTTATACAGACGGTCAAAATGGGTCTGCAAAGCGTTGCCACTGGGAGGAATCCCAGGAAAGCGTTGTCTGAGTTCAGACGGTGGAGAGGTAGTTTTACCTGGAACCAAGGGGTTGGTTCAGATGCATGGGAAGAAATAATCCAAGGTAGCTGAGAAAAGTTACTCTAAGGTGAATTAGGAGCAGAAATAAAAGTAAATTACCAATAAAGAACTCAAGTGATCTGGATCTGAATTCCAGCACCACCACTTGCCACAGAGTGACCTCAGCTTCCTCACGTGCAAAATGAAGATAATTTCCACTTTATATGGCTATTATGAGGATTACCTGTGAAGTATTTTGGACCATTTCTGACTTAAAAATAAGCTCTTAATGTTAGCTGCTGTTACTGCTTGTATTATTCTTAAATCATCATCACACGATTGATTGTCACCACCCTGCTTTCCTGTTCCCAACCCTGGCCTCAGAAAGGAAAGCTTGATCATAAGACGAAGCATGATTCAGTGCCACAGACGCCAGGGCTGGGCACTGCCACCACTCAGGCGCTCATTCAACCAGGGATTTGTTGAGTGTCTATTATGGGCCAAGTGACATTTCAGATGCTGAAGACACTGCAGGGAGGAAAGGGGCAGAGAGATTTTTTTCTTGCATTACTGTTGCCTTTTTTTTTTTAAATATGTCTCCCTACATATATTTATTTCTGTTTCTATACATATTCACAAAGAGGTAGATATGTGGTATGTATACAGCGTGTTTTGTTTTGTTTCATTTTGGGGGGCCGGGGGGCAGTTGCATGGACCAGGAATTGAGCCAGGTCTCCCACATGGCAGGCAAGAAATCTACCACTGAACTACCCAAACACCCTTTGCTGTTGCCTTTTTTTCTTTCATTTATTATTATTACTTTTTAATATTTTTACTGAGAAATATCCACATACATACAGGCCAGCCATATTATACAATCTATGGCTCTCAATATCATCACATAGTTCTGTATTCTTCTCTATGATCATTTTTAGAACATTTGCATCACTCCAGAAAAAGAAATAAAAAGAAGAAAAAAGATATCCCATACTCCTTACCCTCCTTCTCATTGACCCACAGTATTTCAACCTAGCAAATTTTTACCCTTATTCCTCATATTATTTATTTTTTTTATCCTTTTTTTTACTCATCTGTCCATACCCTTGATAAAAGGAGCATCAGAAACAAGGTTTTCACAATCACACAGTCACACTGTAAAAGCTATATAGTTATACAGTCTTCTTCAAGAATCAAGGCTCCTGGAACACAGTTCAATTGCGGTTGCCTTTTAAAAAGTGTTTTAGTTTCCTAGGCTGCTCAAGTGAATACTATGAAATGGGTCAGGTTAAACAATGGGAATTTATTTGCTCACGGTTTTGAGGCTAAAAGAAAGTCCAAATCAAAGAATTGTCAGGCAATGCTTTCTCCCCAAAGACTGGTGTTCTGGGCCTGGCTACTGGCCACCCTTGGCAAGGCGCATGGTGGCATCTCTATCACTTCTCTTCCCGATGTTCAACATCTGGCTTATCCCTCTCATGTGTAATTAATTCCATTTATAAAGAACTCCAGTAATAGGATTAAGACCCATCCTGATTGGGCTGGGTCACACCTGAACTGAAGTAACCTCATCAGAAGTTCCTACTGACAATAGGCTCACACCCACAGGCATGGATTACAGCTCCAAGCCACCTCAATGAGGAAGGAACTCTTCCCCAGATGCCACCCCCTCCCCAGCGGTCTCCCTGGCCAGGACTGTCACACAGAAGTTTGACTACACAGAAGTTTCAAAGAATTGTCAAAGGTTGGCGGGACTAATACAATGTTTGTTGACTGAATTATTTAAGGACATTTAATTCTGCTGTAGGAGGCAAGCAAAACCAAAACAGTAGGCAAAATTCATGAGATACATTAAGTTTAGATACTAACATGGTAACTTGCAAGACATGCTAGACATAGATAGAATAAACATATGGGTGTTGAATATAGATTAACAGGGTAGAACACACAAGAGTATTACTTACGGATAGAAAGGAATGAAAACACCAAGTGATAAGGCAAGGCGCACGCGAGTTCCAGCCTGACAGTTGTGCCATCTGCAACACACTCCCCTGGGTGACCCCCACTGTAATCCGTGCTGGCCCTTGTGTGTGCTGGCCTAGCGGCTCCCAGGTGACCAGCAAGCTAAGCCTTCAGCCAGGCCTACTTGCCCCCATATCTCTGTAACAGGATGTGTTTGGGCTCCCGGCACCCTCCATCTGCTGAGCTACCTTATTCAACCTCAACCCTAGGTCTCATGACCAGGGCTGGAGGGAAGGATGAGGAGACAGAGACAGGACCTGTGACCCAGGATTTGGGCGCTGTGCTCCTTCCACCCTGCTTATACATACCCGAAATGGTTAGCCTGCCCCATCTCTTCCCCCTGTTTTTCACTGTGGGCTTTAAATTGAATCAAGGAGCTGGGTGATGCAAGCTCTTAAACTGTTCTATGAGAATGTCCATTCATAACCTCCAGACCGCTTGCCTGAGGCTCCCCTTACCATCAAGGTCATTTCCCACATGACAACCAACCACAATTTATCCTCCCCCAGCACACTGCTATTGAAAAAAGGGAGCCCTGTGAGAAAGGAAAAGGGGAGAAGTCTGGTCTTCTGATTCCTGGTCAGATACACTGAGTTCACGTTAGGTAGGAGTCAGTTTCTCTCATGAATTATAGGTTCAGGGGCACTGGAATTTTCTCTCATCTGTGAAGTCCCCACTGGAAGGGATGGGAACGACTACCTCATTTCTTGGGCTTCTACTGACCCAGGCAATTTTGATTAGAGATCAAATTTCTATATCAAATATAGAAGTTCCTGGACGGAGTTGACATTGAGCTCATGAAGTCATCCATGAGCTGTGCATTTATTGTGTGCTGCAGGCATATGGATGAAAAGGCATGGTTACCACGGCCTGAGTTCAGAGTTCAACAGGAGAGCAAGCATTTAAATGATCAATTACAGTACTTTGCAGTCCAACTTGGCCACCTCTTTAAGTATCTGCCCTCAGCAAAGCAAAGTGCGTCTAGAATTCCATGAAAGGGCACAGACACCCAGCATGATTAAGCCCAAATCCTGAACCTTCTTGTCCCAGCAACCTGACCCAGGATCTGAATGCCAACCTCGCCTTGTCCTGCCTTCCATCTGTTTCACTTGCCTAGCCTGCAGGCAGTGGCACCTACTTTGGTTTCCTGCTGGCCTCCGCAGCCCTGTGTCCTGGCTAACACCATTGCTCCTGCTCTCCTTGGCTCAAGGAGTGAGGCCAGCAGGTGCATCTTTGCCCTCCCAGCCGGTGCTCTGGGTATGCTGGTGCAACCCAGACAAACACCAATGCTCTCTGACAATGCTCTCTGACAGTGGCTTCAGCCCCCAGGGACCCAGAGAGGGAACGGGGAGGGGGGTGGGGGAGTAAGGGAAAAGGCTTCCCTGAGGGTGACATTTGGGCTAAGGCTTAACATATGAATTTACTCGGGTCAGCAGCAGCTTCAAACACAAAGGACAAGCCCACCAAGGCAAAAACACTCTCTAGGAATGTAGCCAGGACCTTGGGGAGCTACATTAACTCTCCCAGGCCACCACTGAGAGAATGACAGCAGGTCCACTCACAATACAAAAAAATCCATCTGCTTTCTCAGCATGTTCCTGAGCTGCCCAGAGTTCCATGAGAAAAAAAAATCACAAACCCTGCTGCTTGACAACTCTACGTCCTGGGGGTTCCAGGTCAATGGGCCTCCCCGAGCTGCTTGGAAAGTTTGCATTTGCTTTACTCACCTCCCTGACCTACTCCCCATTGCAGCTGCTCCGAATATTAATCACTTTCCCTGACTCCCTTTGGTCTCAACTGAGGCCTTCACCTCTTTTATTTTAACAAAGAAAATCCATTTATTTGGTCAACAGACATTAGCTAGTGGCCAACTACGGCTGGTGCCATGGCAGTCTCTCAGGCATGGTTTTGCCTGTAGAGTAATATAGTCGTGATGCTGGGGCAAATGGGCTTAGTGCAACTGAAGCTGGCAGGCATGGGCCCACTTCTAGACTTCTAACTTCCAAACTGTGCCGGTCTGAAAATATTATATACCCCAGAAGAGGCATGTTCTAATCCTGATTCAATCTTGTGGACAGAGCTGTTCCTTTTAATCCTGATTCAATAAGGTTGGAATCTTTTGATTAGATTATCTCCATGGAGATGTGACGCACCCAGCTGTGGGTATCAACTTTTGATTAGCTGGAGATGTAACTCCACCCACTCCAGATGGGTCTTGATTTGTTTACTGGAATCCTTTAAAAGAGGAAACATTTGGGAGAAACTTCAGAAATGAAAAAAAAGACAGAAGCTTCAGAGCAGAGCTGACACAGATGTGGACAGACAGAGAACAGAGACACAGATATTTGGAGATGTTTGGGGCCCAGCAGATGATGCCATGAAATGTTAACAAGACAGAACCTGGAGAGAGTCAAGGGAAGCCAAGAGATGAAAGCCAGCCCTAGAGAAGTAAAGGGAGGAACCGCAACAGGGCCAGAGGCTGAAAGCAATGGAGTCCAGGAACAAGGGACAGGGCATACCTTCCCAGCTGACAGAGGTGTTGCCGATGCATTGGCCTTCCTTGAATTAAAGTATCTCTCCCTGGATGCCTTAGTTTAGACATTTTTATCGACTTAGAACTCTAAACTCTAAACAGACAAAATGTACTACCATCACAGTAATTCATTACAAAAACGTTTCCGTCATCCCAAACAGAAACTCTACCATTTAAGCATTAGCACCTCAATCTCTACCCCCACCTCAGTCCCTGGTAACCTCTATTCTAGTTTCTGACTCTATGAATTTGCTTATTCTAATTGTTTCTTATCAATGAGATCATACAATATTTGTCCTTTTGTGTCTGGCTTATTTCACTCAGCCTGATGTCTTCAAGGTTCATACATGTTGTCACATGTTTCATTCCTTTTTATGGCTTAGTAATAACCTATTATATGCATATACCATATTTTGTTTATCCATTCATCTGTTGGTAGACAGTTGGGTTGTTTCCATCTTTCGGCAATTGTGACTGATGCAGCTAAGATTATTAGTGTGTTCAAGTCCCTGCTTTCAATTCTTCTGTTTCCACAGCACCTGCACTTTATATTTCCACCAACATGAATGACTGTTCCTATTAATTCACATCTTTGCCAACATTTATTTTCCATTTTTTCAACAGTAGCTTTTCTAACATGTGTGAAATGGTATGTCATGATTTTTTTTAAAAAATTAAATTTAATTTACTGTTTATTTCTTTGTCACACAAAGAAAATTTAAAGTGGTCACAAGGTACGTTAGTCTATTTCCTTTCTGATGTAATAAAGACATACAAAATAATGAAAACCTAGATTATGGATCTAGTTCTGGCTCAAGCTTTTTCACTTTAATTACTATCTCGGGAGGTAAAACAGCAATAATGGCTTGTTGGCTCTCTACCTCCAACTTGGACAACACTTCCACCTTGATTTTTCCAGGTTTATTACCAGCTTCCTCTTCTTCACCTGAAGACTCATCGATCTCCCATTTGTCACTTATATCCATCTCAAATACTCTCACATGACAGAGCTATGAGCTTAACACAACAGGACATGTTTTGAAAACCATCCCCAGCAACATACAGTGTTTTCATGCTTTCCAACCATCTCCAATGCTTCTCAAACTGCATGACCCACGTGGGACTAGTACTACATTGTTCATCTAGCCTTGCAGAGAAAGTCCCACTGAATGGATCATCTGCAGCATCTTCACGTTATATACTAAAGGCAATGGCAACTGGACCAAGAGTCTGTCTCTTCCTTCACATCCTACAGCGTCTTTAAGGACTACCATTACAGCTTCACCATCATAAAACTGTGCATCTAAACACCTGTACGTGTGGGAAATATCAGTATGTCTCAAGATACACATTTTATACGTGAATCTTCTAAAACAGTAAAAAGAAGATAATGTAGATTTGAAGTTTTCTTATTTCACAGACAAGGAAATTTGAACATTCGAAGGGGAGAGTCCACACTTCTAGCCTCTTTATATAGTGGAATACAGATTGCTTGATTCGTCAGTTTTCCAATTACATCTGCTGGCTTTTGCAAACAATGATTAATAATGTTCTCCGTCCGCCTTTCCACAAAATGCAATGATTTCCGAGAATAATAAGGAAACAGAAAAGAGCTTTCTTTAAGGTGGCTGTTATTTTGAACAAAGTCGTACCACTGGTTTCCTTCTGTGTTAGGGGACGACACAAGATCATCATCTTCATCTTTCAAGTACTGTCCAACTTTTTCAACATTAAAGTATTTGCCTTTTTTATTACAAATGTCTGGAGGCTCACTGAAATATTCAGTAAGAAAGTCAGCAGCAAAGTGATATCTTTTTGAATCATCTTATTCAGCTCAGGAAGCGCACGGTCTTCTGTCATTCTCAACATTCCCACATACAGCCACTGAAAAAATGCTTTGAAGTTTTTCATACTACTATCTATAACTTGAAGAAGTTCATTTGCCTTGAATATGAAAGAACCCACAGCAGTAATCACATCTTCAATTCCTACAGCATTTAGTCCAAGAGTTTCATATTTTCGCTTTCATGATGCCATGCCTTTCAAGTCACTCAATGGTACAATAAAGACTCTGAGCCACTCTGTAAGTACCTTATAACCAATTTTTGTATGCTAGAACATGACGACTCTATAGACTGGCCAAGCTTTTTTAAGCCCCTTACTGTTAACTGGTTCATTAAGAGGGTCTGAAGTTCAGCACTTGCTTTCCCCCACAACAGCAGGTGCGTGGATTCATCTTGTGCTGCAGTAGTTATGTTATTTTCCTGCAGAAACTTGGTGAGATGAGAATCCATTTACATCAGTAGTTCTTCCCATGCTTCACACACACGTTAGTGACAAATTTATATACTGTAAAAGAGCTGAAATATGAGTAAATTTTCTGGCCATCTGAGTTACTTCAGGTAAGAAACCAACAGTAGATTGGTTTCAAGCTGAGAGTATGAAACTTCTGAAGTGCCATCAGTAGAAACCTCTGTCACCACTGATAATGATTTCAAATCACTTGATAAACATAATGCAAGACAAGTACCACCAATCCCTGTGACTGGAGCAATTTTGAACAGTCCATAAGCATAAAGCTCAACAAATCCAGAGCTTCCTCCAAGAACAAGTATATTAAACCTGATATCTCCCAGGAGCTTAATAATTTCTTAATAAACTTCTTAATAATTTTCTTCACTGAATATTTTTGAGGTGTTATTATAATTTTTGGCAAGATAGGTAGTTCAGGTAAGAGAAGATGTGACTCATTCTCAGCATTATAAAAGGATGTTAGGACACTGCTTTCTACAGTCACTTTCATTCAATGCAGACAAGAAACTGGAGCCTCCACAGTAAAAGAATGCAAGCTTTCAGGTTTTTCTACTTTCAGGTTTTTCTACATTACACAAAACAATTATTTTGGAGTCAGCAAGTGCAAAGGTCAAAAGTTTGTCATCTGGTCTCCAAAACAGGTACGTCACTTCTTTTACAGAATTTTCATTTGGTGGAAAAGTCCAAACCCGATGAAAACTTGCAAATAGATGAAGTAAAACCTCACCTGCCGTATTGGCCAAAGCAATGAGACCTCATTTGGGAGACCAGATCAAGAAAATGGTCTCCTGCGGCAGCTGCTTCTCTCTCACCAGCTGGAAGGACTGGAAACAGGTCGGAGAATGCAACATGGGGGCGGCTCTTAGTTCAAGAAGGCCGATAATGTTCAGGGTTTCTCTCTAAACCGGAAAGGCACATGGCGAACATGGTGACGTCTACTAGCTTTCTCTCTAGGCTTGTTGCTTCATGAAGCTCCCCCAGGGGCATTTTCCTTCTTCATCTCCAAACGTTGCTGGCTGTGGGCTCTCGTGGTTCTCCTCTTATGATTTTTTATGTGCATTTCCCTAATAGTTAATGATACTGAACATTTTTTCATGTGCTTTTTGGCCATTTGTATATCTTCTTTGGAGAAATGTTTATTCAAGTCTTGGCCCATTTTTTTTTATTGGGTTGTCTTTTTGTTGTTGAGTTGTAGGACTTTTTGAATATATTCAGGATATTAAACCCCTATCAAATATGGGGTTTCCAAATATTTTCTCCCATTCTGTAGGTTTTTGTGTTTTCTTGATAAGTGCAGATGCACAAAAGTTTTTTATTTTGATGAAGTTCTAATTATCTATTTTTTCTTTTGTTTTCATGCTTTTGGTATAAAATCTAAGAAAACATTGCCTAAAATAAGGACCTGATGATGCTTCACTATGTTTTCTTATAGTTTTATAGTTTTATTTCCTATATTTAGCTTTTTTATCCATTTCAGTTAATTTTTGTACATAGGGTGAAGTAGGGTCCACCTTCACTCTTTTGTATATGGACATCCCGTTTTCCTAACACAATTTGTTGAAGAGACTATTTTTTTCCCAACTGAGTAGGCTTGGCACCCTCATTGAAAATCAGCTGGCAAAAAAAAAAAATTAATTGGTTATATACATGAGGGTTGATCTCTGAATTCTCGATTATATTCCATTGATCTACAAGTATGTTCTTGTGCTAGTACCATACTGTTTAGATTATTGTACTTTTGTCATTTTGAAATCAGGATGTGTGAATCCTCTAATTTTGTCCTCCTTTTTCAAGATGGTTTTGGCTGTTTGGGGCACCCTGCCCTTCCATTTAAATTTGATGATCTCTGTAAAGAAGGCTGTTGGAATTTTTATTCGAATTGCACTGACTCTGTAATCACTTTGTGTAGATTTGACATCTTAGCAATATTTAGTCTTCCTATCCATAAACTTGGAATTTCCTTCCATTTATTCAGGTCTTCTTTGATTTCTTTTAACAATATTCTGTAGTTTTCCATATATAAGATGTATAAGTCCTTTACATCCTTGGTTATTTGATTCTTTTATCACCATTGAAAATAGAACTTTTTTTCTTGATTTCCTCTTCAGATTGTGTCATTAATAGTGTACAGAAACACTACTGATTTTTGAGTGTTGATCTTGTACCTAAATTTGTTCATTAGCTCTAGTTGCTTTGTGGTGGATATTTCAGGATTTTCTCTACATAGGATCATGTCATGGGCAAATATGGAAAGTTTTACTTCTCCCTTTCTAATATATATGCCTTTTTTTTCTTACCTAATTGCTCTGACTATAACATACAGCATAGCGTTGAATAAGAGCGGTGACAGTGGGTACCCTTGCCTTGTTCCTGATCTTAAAGGGAAAGTTTTCAGTCCTTCACCATTGAGTATGATGTTATCTATGGGTTTTTCATTTATCACCTTTATTAAATTGTAGAAGTTTCCTTCTAGTCCTAGTTTCTAAGTGTTTTTATGCAAAAAGGCATGCTGGGTGGGTGCACAGGTAGTTCAGTGGTAGAATTCTCACCTGCCAGGGGGGAAGCCTAGGTTTGATTCCTAACCCATGCACCCAAAAGAAAGAAATAGAGAGAAAGAAAGAAAGAGGAAGAGAGGAAGAGAGAAAGAGAGAAAGAAAGAAAGTAAGAGAGCTGGATTTTGTCAAATGCCTTTCCTGCATCAATTTTAGATGACCATGTGGATTTTCCCCTTTGTTTTGTTAATATGTTGTATTACATTAATTGATTTTCTTATGGTGAACCATCCTTGCGTACCTGGCATAAATACCACTTGATGATAGTGTATATTTCTTCTAAAGTGCTATTGGATTTGGTTTGCTAGCATTTTATTGGGGATTTTTGCATCTATATTTATAAGAAAAATTGGTCTGTAATTTTCTTTTCTTGTGGATCTTTATCTGGCTTTGGTATGAGAGTGATGTTGGCCTTATAGGATAAGTTAGAAAGTATTCCCTCTCTACAATTTTTTTGCAAGAATTTGAGCAGGATTGGTGTTAAGTCTTGTTGAAATTTTTTTTTAAACTTTTTTGATTAATTAAAAAAAATTAACAAACAAAACATTAAGATATCATTCCATTCTACATATACAATCAGTAATTCTTAATATCATCACATAGTTGCATATTCATCATTTCTTAGAACATTTGTATCGATTTAGAAAAAGAAATAAAAGGACAACAGAAAAAGAAATAAAACAATAACAGAGAAAAAAAAAAGATTATACATACCATACCCCTTACCCCTCGCTTTCATTTACCACTAGCATTTCAAACTAAATTTATTTTAACATTTGTTCATTATAAAAATAATAAATTATTTTTATTCCATATGTTCTACTCTTCTGTTGATATAGTAGCTAAAAGGAGCATCAGACACAAGGTTTTCACATTCACAGAGTCTCAATGTGAAAGCTATATCATTGTTCAATCATCATCAAGAAACATAGCTACTGGAACACACCTCTACATTTTCAGGCAGTTCCCTCCAGCTTCTCCACTACATCTTGAACAACAAGGTGATATCTACTTAATGCATAAGAATAACCTCCAGGATAACCTCTCGACTCTGCTTGGAATCTCTCAGCCATTGACAGTCTCATTTCACTCTTCCCCTTTTGGTCGAGAAGATTCTCTCAATCCCTTGACGTTAATTCTCAGCTCATTCTAGGGTTTTTCTCAGTCCCTTGATGCTGAGTCTCAGCTCATTCCAGGATCTCTGTCCCACGTTACCAGGAAGGTCCACACCCCTGGGAGTCATGTCCCACGCAGAGAGGGGGAGAGTCATGAGACTCCTCGTCATGTTGGCTGGAGAGAGGCCACATCTGAGCAACAAAAGAGGCTCTCTTGGGGGTGACTCTTAGGCCTAAATTTTAAGTAGGCTTGACCTATCCTTTGTTGGGTTAAGTTTCATATGAACAAACCCCAAGACTGGGGGCTCAGCCTATAGCTTTGGTTGTCCACACTGCTTGTGAGAATATCAAGAATTCAACTTGGGAAAGTTGAATTTCTCCCCACTCTCACCATTCCCCAAAGGGGGCTTGCAAATACATTTCCAGTCACTGATCAATCACTCTGGGATTCATCGGGTCATCACTCTGGACAAACCAACAAAATCTCATGTCCTACCTGAGATTCCAAGTACTTATGACAATCAAACTATCTACATGAGTTATATTAGGAAATGCTCTAGTCAAAATATAAATTTTGTAAGAAATAAACATTTTTTGCTTTAGTCTCACACATAAGGTGACATTTTAAAGTATTAATTATCATCTATTTTCAGCACCCTACAATGACATTCCTTTGTTCTTCCTCATGCAAAAACATTTTTAAAATTTGTACATTGTACATTTCACTATTATTATACATTCTAGGCATTCCTAGATTATACCATCTCGATCTTTACCATCTATGTTTCTTTCTGATTTCATTTATGTCCCCAGCCCTCCTCCCTCTATCATTCTCACATGCAGCTTCATTCAGTGTTTTAACATAATTACATTACAGTTAGGTAGTATTGTGCTGTCCATTTCTGAGTTTTTACAATCAGTCCTGTTGCACAATCTGTATCCCTTCAGCTCCAATTACCCAATATCTCACCCTATTTCTATCTCCTGATGGCCTCTGTTACCAACGAAATTCTCCAAGTTTATTCACTAATGTCAGTTCACATCAGTGGGACTGTATAGTATTTGTCCTTTTGTTTCTGGCTAATCACACTCAGCATAATGTCCTTAAGGTCCATTCATGTTGTTACATACTTCATAACTTTATTCTGTCTTACAGCTGCATAATATTCCATCTTATGTAAATGTCACAGTTTGTTTAGTCAGCTGTCTGTTGATGGACATTTTGGCTGTTTCCATCTCTTGGTAATTGTTAATAATGCTGCTATAAACATTGGTGTGTAAATGTACATTTGTGTCCTTGGCCTTGTGTCCTTTGAGTAGAGACAGCATATAGATGGGTCCTGTTTTTCAATCCATTCTGCCAGACTATGTCTTTTGATTGGAGAGTTTAATCCATTAACATTCAATGTTATTACTGCATGGGTAGTACTTTCTTCTACTATTTTGCCTTCTGGATTTTATATGTCATATCTAATTTTCCTTCTTTTTACCTTTTACTCATATTCTTCCTTTCTACACTCTTCTCCACACCTCTCTCTTCTGTCTTCGTATCTGTCTCTAGCGTTCCCTTTAGTATTTCTTGCAGAGCTGGTCTCTTGGTCACAAATTCTCTCAGTGATTGTTTGTCTGAAAATGTTTTAATTTCTCCCTCATTTTTGAAGGACAGTTTTGCTGGATATAGAATTCTTGGTCGGCAGTTTTTTTCTTTTAGTAATTTAAATATATCATCCCATTGTCTTCTTGCCTCCATGGTTTCTGCTGAGAAATCTATGCATAGTCTTATTGGGCTTCCCTTGTATGTGATGGATTGCTTTTCTCTTGCTGCTTTCAAGATCCTCTCTTTCTCTTTGACCTCTGACATTGTGATTATTCAATATCTTGGAGTATGTCTATTTGGATCTATTCTCTTTGGGATACGCTGCACTTCTTGGATCTGTAATTTTAAGTCTTTCATAAGAGTTGGGAAATTTTCAGTGATAATTTCCTCCATTAGTTTTTCTCCTCTTTTTCCCTTCTCTTCTCCTTCTGGGACACCCACAACACGTATATTCGTGCGCTTCATATTGTCTTTGAATTCCCTGAGTCCCTCCTCATATTTTTTCATTTTTTTCCCTATAGTTTCTGTTTCTTGTCGGATTTCAGATTTTCCATCCTCCAGTTTAGAAATCCTATGTTCTGTCTCTCGAAATCTACCATTGTAGGTTTCCATTGTTTTTTTCATCTCTTCTACTGTGTCTTTCATTCCCATAAGTTCTGTGATTTGTTTTTTCAGACTTTCAGTTTCTTCTTTTTGTTCTTTCCTTGCCTTCTTTATATCCTCCCTCAATTCATTGATTTGGTTTTT